>JASDQU010735162.1:45050-56077 GCA_032191745.1 Picea mariana
CCCTATTGTTTGGTTCTGCAGGCCCACGCTATGGATTTTGTCATGTAGGAAGTCACTGTCTTTGTGGCGCCAACTCACATGCCACCATGCCACTATGTCCTAGAAACCATGGCGGTATGAATCACCATTTTCCCATGTTAGCTGACACGTGGCTCCCACGTCATCATGATGTCAGTGTATGGAAAAATTCCCAATTTTTCCAATTTTTGAAAATTTCTCAATTTTTCCAAAATGCCTAATTTTGCAATTTATTTTGAGATGTCATTGAAGTTTTGAAATTGAGCTTCATATGGCCAATTTAGAGCCCTTTAACAATTAATACAACCCAAACACTTGTAATTTGACTCTTGCATGTCGAATTTCTCATGAATTCCACTGCAGAAATTGGGGTTTTTGCCCAATGCCACCCAATTTCGTCATGGGTGTCATGGACACTCTGTAAACTTGCAAATTCATCCATCTATAAGCCCAAATTTGCCCAAATAAATATGGAAATTGATTATTTATCATTCTTAGGTTCAAGTCTTTCAATTTCCCTGTGAAATTCTCTCAATTTAACAAGAATGTTTTTAGCATACATGTTGCAGACATCCTCTGCAATTAAATTTCTACAATTTTCATCTTCAACACTTTCTTACTTGACCCATCCAGGTTCGATGTTGAAACTAGAGCTCTGATACCACATTGTAGCATCCTAAACCCCAAGTTGGGAAACGCCACACAAATTTCCCAAACTCTAATATCGATTTAATTCATGAAAATGACTTGCATATGCACATAACTATGTAGAATAATAATAAATAAGCATAAACAATGTTATACAAAAAAACCCATGTACAAAACACATGAATAATTACACAAAACATAAATCAAACACACAATATACACTTATCTTTGGTAAAAATATACACCAACTGCGTGCAGACCTCATAATTTATCCCCAACCTTAGACTCTACTACTTATAAACTCAGCAGTAGGTCATCGTCGAGTTGGGGCTAAAACTCTACCCGAGCAAAGAAATCATGAACCAGGCTAATGTCTCTCAGACAATAGAAAACTCAGACTGAGGTGCCAACTCTAGTAGGCATCCTATAGTCCCTCACTCCCCACATGCTTGTCCCACCCTAGGAAGTGTGCCCCTTCTCTACTCAACATACCTTTGGCTTCCCTATCCCTTTCGGGGCTTAAGCAACAAGTCAGACACGAAGTCTCATAGCCCTGTAGCTACAGCTTGGCACCTTGAGACTCAATTCCCAAAATTTCTCTCACCTGGAGAGAACGTTCATGGTTCTAGAAAATCGCTTCTTCAATAACTCACATTCCTGAAAAATCGCCTCTTCAACCCAATTCTCGAGTTATTGTTCTCCCACAACTCCAAATATTTCCATTGTGCTGGTGCAGGAGATGGCAACATGAAAGTATAGATGACAGGAGAGTGGTGTGTGTGAGAATGATGAAGGAATAATAGGAAATGAACTAAAATCCACCAAAATTATGTGCATGTTCCCAACTTGACACTTTTCATGTTGAGAACTACATGCCCCCCCCCCCACATGGACCCACCACATGGTGATACGTTCCCCTTAGAGACTTCAAATAAAAATGAATATTCCATAATTTAGACTTTAGGAATATTAATAAAATATTCCTTTGGGATTAACCCCACTTAGCTTATCCCCCCATACTCTTTTTTCTAGTTTGTCTGCAGTAGAGATGTGTTTTCATTAAAATTTTAGTGTGATTACATTTTACAAAGTTAGGCTCCCTATATTTTTAACATCCAGGCTCTACAGCCTAATAACCACACAGGCATTGTGGCCTCAAAATACATATATACAAAGGCACTCTATCCCAATATGTCCTGGCCCACCAACCTATATGTACATTTATATTTACATTAAAATTGGGGTTCGACCTAGGGGTATTACATTCCACATGCTCAATAACTATGGGATGTGACTCGCACACCCACCCTCTTACATGAATTCAATTATTGGGATCTAGAACACTCAACAACTAACATAAGGTTCATGGTAAGGATAATTTAGAAAGAAATAAGAAATGGGTTTTGGTTTAATAGACGTGGGTAAAATCTCCCCCCATTGGACCCCTTCCCTCTCTTGTAGATACTTAGCCCCCAATATTTGTCCATGTCCATCTATAGTTAGTGATACATTTTATTCATTATATTCAATTTACATCATTTACATATTACATTGCTTGGATCTCGACCATTTACTACATTTACAATATACATCGCTAATTTGGAGTTTGAAAACAAGGATGTTACAGGTGTTGTCTAAACCTTTATGAAAGTTTTCCTGGAAGGTGTTCCATGAGGTAATGAAATTCCTTTTGGTGAAATTATTGTTGACATTCCTACTAGACAATATTTTGTTGATTGTGATGGGTTGAGGCACCACACATTGGGTATTTTGTAGGCATAGTATCCTTGGTAAATGTCATTAGGGATTAGGTTAAATAGCTCTAGGATCCATAGAAATGGGTTTGCATGACCACTGGAGCTTAAAAAAAGGATTTTTCAATTTACTTTCAAGGAATACAAGCATGCCATTGAAGTGGTTATGCTTGGTCTATGAATGTGTTACAATACCCTTGTAGTTCCATCAATGTGGTATGAGGAGATCTTATCCAATGAGTCTACTTAATTACAATGTCTTGTTTGGGTTGATTTTTGGGCCTTTCGGCATATTTTAGGAATTCACTTGAATGCATGTCAACCACCCTTGAAAAATCATTTTCCAAAAGCTCCAATGTTTTTTTAAACTTATGCCCCCAAAATCATGTCAACATTTGGGTCCATTTCTATTTGGATTTGAAAGAACAAATTTCATCAAAGAGGGTTAGGTATATTAACCTTCTAACCACCTACTTCCATTATTAAAGACTTGACCATAGGATTAGGGCCATTTCCCATTGTTGTACAAGACCAATTCCTTGGATACACCTTTGGTTGTGGCTTCAACTTCTTAGACCCAAAATATTTCAACATTTGTCGAGGCTGGTGAATAAATTCAAGGGACAAAGAAGGGAAATAAACGTCAAGCCATAAGGGGGTCTACCATCTAGATTGTTTGGGAGGCATAAGATGGTGTTATGGTATATGAGGTGGAGGTTATGTTATTTATTACATGGTTCTTTCTTTTCTTATGGCTATGATGATCTTGTTGATAATTTAGATAGATTTAGTATAAATAGGAGTCGAGGGCATGAAAAGCTTTCTCTTGAGAATTATTGTAATAAAGCATTGATTTGCTAGAGGTTGCCCCCTAGAATAGTAATGCAGCTGGTGTTAGTGAAATGCAATTGACAGAGTTTAACTCAACTGTCTGTAGCTATAATTGGCAGTTTTGACTCTGTTGACAGAATTATTGCCGAAATGTAAATTTACTTGGTGAAATGAAATTTACAGAGCTAAACTTAGCTCGCTGTCCCTATACTTGGGGATTTTGTTTTATTTGGCTAGACTCCTCTTAAATTGCCGGAATAAACATTTCTTTGTTTATTTTAACACCCAACGGAAAAGACTTGGCATAAAAATGTTAAGCTCCTCATAACCACGCTATATGACCATAACCCCCCCAACGGAAATCGATTAAACACGTTTTATTTCACTTACCTCTAATTTCCGTTCCCATTCATAGATGGACGCGTGGTCTCAACGGAAATTCTCAAAACGTATTGAAAATCGAGCTTCCACCTTCCGCTGGTGATCTGGGTCGTTCGTTCTTTGTTTACTGGACTCCGCTTAGATCACAATCGTCCATTTCCTGGATGATTTACACTGTCAACTCGTGATCTCCTCGAATTATATTCTACTTTCCACCATAAACCCCGATACATACAGAATGAAAATATCAAATTCGTTTTCAGCATTATCGGTTTCGATGCCAGGGGTTTTAAACGATATTGCCAGGTCGTATATATACATATACTACAACAATTCATACACAGATGAATATGATTTCACAGGCATGAGAATGTTGCCAGAATGGACAGGAACTTTTATTGATGAATTTGCTTTCTCTCCTCTGCAACTATTTCGTCCCTCTCATCTCTCTGGCACCCTCTGCCTTTACAAATCGATTTCATTTGCCTAAATACAATTCAACTCAGGTTTTTCAGATCCTACAATCTCTGCTTGAAATCCTAACCTCTCCTACAGCTATTACATTGTTAGGATTCGAGATCCTTTGACAATTTATTGAATTTTGAACTGAATACAACAATTAAATTAAAGAGCACCCACTCTCTTTAGTAAAATTTTCCTTTGACTTTCAACCACCATAGATTTTCTAGCGCTGAGAACTTATGCCCCTGCATCAAATAGGCAAGTGAACATTGGTCTCGTTTCAGTAAAGGTGTCATTTTGGTATGCTATTCTCTATATTATGTTGTTCCATTGGTAATTTCTGTGATGTTCCTATTTTTTCTCAATATAACATAACCAGGTATGTAACAAGTGATATCAGAGCACTTTCTTGGGCAGGAATTGCAGGCAAAAAAAATTTCAAGGTAGAGACATGTTCTGACGCCTTTAAACTATAGTGATATGTCATTCAACACATAAATCCATGGTAGGGAAGCATACATGTAGGAAATACAAGAGGGTTTTTAAGCTGACATTGTTGGACACCCTTCTAACCCCTATTGGTACCCCTTCGAGTGGTAGCGCATTAAACAACACATGTATACGGACTTGCCTATATATCCTAAAACTCGTTATAGATCAACCGATCGACCTCCTAATTGTTATACTACCACCAAGAACAGTACTCGGGAAAATACTCTCTAGTACCTGGATAATTGGGTAGTACAGCTAAGGGTACGGTTTAGCCTCTTTATTTGGTTCCCTGAGATATTGGATTGAGTACCACTGTTTGACCCTGCACATATATCAAAGAGTTATAGCACAAGGAAAACCTTTTTCTGTAGGAACCCTGAACACCCTAACTCTTGAGACGGAAACATAACAAAAAAGGAACATACAAGATATATTATCGTGCAACATTGCCTCCTGCATTTTGGTTGCGAAATTACTAGACATTTCCTGTTAATAATTTGGGCATTTCACCACTGTAGTATTATTAAGATCAGAGTATAACTCCGCGAAAGTTAAAAAAATAAAAATAAAGATAAAAAAAAATTGGGGCCTACCCACACCCTTATTTGAGACCTATCCCATTGGATTCCTCTTTTCATCCTTATCGCAGTGACACCTATCATTTTTCATCATTTTTTACTGTGGTCCCAAACCCCCTCTCAACCCCCTTATTTGGGACCTATCCCATTGGATTCCCCTTTTCTCCATGAGCATCATGATACCTTTCACCCCTAACCACTTTTTTGTGTAGACCCCCACCCCCTTCTTGTGCCCACCTTTAAGCATGGCCCAAACCCGCAGCCAATACCTTGAATCATGCTTCAATGCCTTGTCATCTTATCTCTCCACGACCTAGAAGGAATTGTAGCAAAACAATGCCAATATGTCCACCATCAATTCCTCCATGCATTCCACCATAGATGCCAAAACAGAAGCCCTGAAATAGGACATGACGAAGATATTCCCACATGGAAAGGCAGCTTGAATCATTTGTTGTCCAACTCTTCGCCAAACTGAATAATCTTAGAGGCCTTCCCTCATTTGACCAACCTTTGCACCATGAAGTTGATACTTCCTCCACTTCCTAGAATCTTCAACCCAATCACTTTCACCATGACCTACACCTTCCTAGAGTTGATGTGAACAAATTTGATGGCTCGGATTCTACGCATTGGGTCACCCAAATGGAGCACTACTTCTCTTTTCACGAAATTATCAATGAGTTAGACAAACTCCGTTATGGTGTTCTCCATTTGGATCATGAACATTGGAAATGGTGTTAATGGCGTAAAAAGGCATGCCAAGGGCATGTGTCTTGGGCACAGTTTGTTGTAGATATTTATGACTGCTTTGACACAGACACCCATCATTTAGGTCGTTTGACCAAGTTTAAGCAAACTGGCCTGGTGGAAGAGTTTATAGCTCCCTTTGAGGAATTGGATTTCAGAACAGAGGGCATGAAAAATGCTTTTTTCAAGGTGTTATCACATGAACTTGTCAGAGTCTTGTGGTTTTTTGGTTCCTTTCCCTGTCTCTCTCCTTTTCGTAGGCCGGATCTTGAATTTTCCCCTTCGACTGTTAAAGTTGTTTTTTGTTTGCCCCTTTTTATTCAAGCGCCCTGATTCCCCTTGATGTTTTACCCGAAGGAAGTCTTGGCCCTAAACCTATCTATTTTTTCTCTAAGGATGAACGCTCGTCTCCTTTGTTTCAGTCACTGTTGTCTCTTTTTTCCCCAGTGCACAGCAAGTCGTCCAAGTCCTTGTTCACTCAGGCCACAGCCATGGACACCAGGTGCATATTTCATGGCAGTCCATTTCAGACTTGAAACGCAAGCAGCAGGCGGGTTCAATTTTCAACGACAAAGATCCCACGTGGAGTTTATATCAGTGGCTCGTGGGTATTCAGAATCTCAAATTTGCACCAAGTATAGCGAAGGGAAAATTCTGAAGTCCCGAAACAAACATGAGCCGTAGATCTTAAAGGGGACAAGTGGCATCCGATCCAAGTGTTCGGGGAAATGAGCTTTGGGAGTCTTGCAACGATAAGTGCACGAATTTCTCGAAGGGCCAAACCCTGAAGTGTCGAAGTGCCCGAAGTCCCGAAGTGTCGAGGCGTCGAACTCCCGAAGCCAGAAGTGTCGAAGGCCCAAAGTGAATCTGGACCATCCATCAGTGGGGCCACGCGTCAACAGATCCATAGCTCCAGGTAAAAGAAGTTGTAGGCAGAGGAGGTTTGAAATTTGATTTTTTCGGAGTCCATAAAATCAAAGTAATTCTCGATCGTTCGAATCAAGAGGACGCGCGTCAACAGATTGACAACTCTGAGTAAAAGCAGCTGAAGGTAAGCGAGATTTGAGTTTTGATTCTCCCGGAGCTTGGAGACCCGAAGTGGATCTCGGCCATCCAAATCCAAGGGCCACGCATCGTCAGATCCCTAGCTTCGGTGAATTTGCTTGGGGCAAATAAAGTTTGACTATTAAGAAGTTAAAATCCAGGAGCCACGAAGGGATCTCAAACGTCGATCTCTAGAGGCCACACATCATCAGATCCTCAACTCTAGATGTTTTTCTTCAAGGAAAAAATATGTTTGAGTTTTCATTTTCCTGGAGCCCAGAGATCCGAAGGATATCTCAGTTGTCGAGTTAAGAGAGTACGTGGTAGTCATCAGTGTAGACGTGTGGCGTACTCCTCGGTCATGACACCTGGAACCTATCCAGCAATGACACATGGCACTCAGTCCAGGCATCCTTGGGCATATTATTCGCTTCTTTCTTAGTTACACGTGTCGCTTCTCTTTCATGACGCATCAGCATGATGACACCAAGCCTCCATGTCAGATCATCCTCCGGGAGGTATTATTGCTCAACGTCAAAAGTAGCGTCCACCTCCCCCAGGGCACAGTTTGGCGGATTCTAAAGTTGGTGGGTGATTAAGCTTGGTAGTAGCGCTAAATTTAGCAGGTGTATCCAGATCTCAGATTAGGACCAAATCTACGACCACAATTCATTGCGGGGACGCAACATGCTCGAGTAATAATTTTCTTGAGCAATCCCACAATTGAAACCACAGTAAAGTGAAAGTGCTACGTGGCGAAAGGTGATGGATTGCGGGCCCAAAAGTAGTCTAAACCTAAACCACTTTTGATCAGCCCCACAATCACGTGCTTGTATAACTTACTATCCAAGAGCAATGCGTGGTCGCCCTCTAAGCATTAAGTTGCATTGCAATCCAGAGAAAAGGCAGTTAATGAAAATAGAGCTGGTGGTTGAAACCTTGGCTCACTCCATAAATGGAAGGCATGGAAGTCCCAGCCGTGGAGACTGAACCGTCAGCCCATGGTACCTTTCTGGGCATATTTTCCTGCAAAGCCCATGTCGATTTGAGCTCGTGTCTAATAGAGGGTTTCACTTTCAGTCTGACAGAAGAACTCACCGACGTAAAGCTTTGATTGTTGTGACCAGGTCACACTCTTGGCGGTGGAGAATTTTTTTGAGTATAAATAGATAATTTTTATATTTTTTTAAGGTCGTCAGCTGGTTGAGAAGAGCTCCCTATTTTGTAATGTTTTGATGCCAGAAATGTTCTCTAGTTATGTATCGGATTTGAGACTTTCATATTAATAGAAGTCAACCTATTTTCATCTCTTTGTAAAAACTTTGCTAAAACAATCTGGCATGGAGGATCGAGTCGAGATTTGTTATGTTGTTTTAATGTAGGTTTGATTGTAGCAGTATTGTGACTAGTTTTAGTCAGCTTCCTTGTGATCCTTTCCCCTCTTAAACTGAATGGCTTAGGCATGGAGGATCCAGTCGAGTTGTTGTAGTTGCATGGTGATGTAGTTTTGATCATTGTGTTGTTGTGACTGTGTTGTTTAGACATATTTCAGTGTCTGAAGCTCGAGCTTAAGAGTGATATTGAATCTGAGTTTTTCTTCTCCAAGCTGCTTGAAGGCCTGATGCCCATAGCAGTCTTGTCCACCTTTCTTACTAAGTTTTCCCTCTGCTCACACTTAAACTCAATTCACTGACTAAAGTTAAATGTGGCCCTCACTTTCCTGTGCATTTCTTGTCCATTTCTGTGTTGAACATCATTCATATATTGAGTTTTTCCCATTGACCTCCACTCATATAAAACCAACATACACCAAAAACTCTGATGGGTACTAGGCTTATCCTCCCACAATCTGAGGATGACTCTCAGTGCTAACATTCTTGGAGTCGTTGTCGAGGAACGAATTGAAGACATTTCCGTGGGTAAGAACGACAAATAAATTCTTATTATGAAGGTGCATCAAAAATCAGTACCTTGAAGATTGCAACTTGCACCTGACGACTCCATTGTTTCATTTGTGGCTCCCAAAAGCAGACACACGAGGTACACTCTACAGCGGCCTCTACCGACACCTGAATTTGACCCAGAGAAAATTAGCAGAAAAGGAAAGACCTCTCAAGAAGGTACCTCAACTGTTGTACCAGGCGATTCTGGTAATTTATATCACCCTTCTTTAAAAACTCCATTAACTGCTTCTAGTTCTCCTATTCTACCATCTGTTGGAGTTTCAATAATTTTAAATTTTGGGAGTTTTCCTGTTGATTTCTCCCCTCCTAAAATTGGTTTACAAGGAGAAAGCTTCGACACCCTTGTTTCCCCTGATATCGTACAGTGGTTTAGACCCAGGACCTCGGAATATTCTCCCACTCCAGGCTTTACTACTCCTCCCCCTATTAGAGTTGCTTCATTTACAGAAGGGGAAAATTTTTTCCCCTCGAGCTTTGTAGCGTTTTCCCCCAACACTCAGTCGTTGCCTCCTTCTTCCAGACACACAACTACAGTCGTACCTGTCCCAGCTCCATCTCCTCCTAGTTCTCCTCCAGTTCACATCCCAATGGCAGGTGTTAATCCTCCTAGAGATAGAATGGCTGACATAGTGGCTGCTAGATACACCCCTCTCGTCTTACATTAGCCCTTGAATGATCTCCCAGCTGAAGCATACCTTAACGTGTTGCCCAAGTTCACAAGGGAGGAAAGCATAACTGCAGAGGAACACCTTGAAGCCTTTTACAGTTTTGCAGATAATCATGACATCTCGAATCAGGATGTATGGATGAGAGTTTTTGTCCATAGCCTTAATGGTGAGTCTAGGAAATGGTTTAGGGGCTTGGCCCTCGAATATATTGATGGGATTCAAGCCCTAAATGATACATTTTTAAGACATTGGGGGGATAAAAAAAAAATTCTTTATTATATTACAGAGTTTCGGGCGCTTAAGAGGAAAGAAGGCAAATCTGTTTCAGATTTCTCAAAGAGATTCAATAGGATGTATGGTAAGATTCCCCTTGAAATAAAACCTATTGAAACCTCGGCCAAGGTTACCTATGCTAGTGCTTTTGACCCTAAGTTTTGCTTCTTGTTGATAGAGAGAAGGGCCACCTGATTGGTTCATATGCAAAGTGTAGCCCTTGAAGTAGAATCTAATCTACTAGCAGTAGACAAACTCATGAGAAAATGCAATAGAGACAGGAGAAGAGGTAAATCTGAAGCTTTGGCCTCTGATTCCTCTATTGCCCATCCCCCAGAAGATGAAAGCGCCAGGCTGATAAAATCACTTTTTGCTGAGGTGGAAATGATGAAGTTGGAAGAAAAGCAAAGCTATAGGTATCCCCAAAATGTTGATAATAGGGGTAGCTTCAAAAGACCAAACAATGCCCCCCAAATCATCCAAAGAGATCAAAGAAACAAAGATAGAGATGATCAGAAAATTCAAGCTCCTCTCCAAAATAACCTTGTTACTAACGAAGAAGGAGAGGAAGAAGAGATTGATCTTGAAATTTGTTTCTTTGGGGACACCTCCTCATTTCCTCAGTTAACCCAAGTTGCATATGAGGAGTCTCTCATGGATATTCAATTAAATGAGCTGAGCAAAGGCGAAAAGGCTAGCAATCATCCAAATAAATATAATTTGAGGTCAAAAAGGAAAGAGGGGAAGCTCGATATTTTTGACCAGCCTACCAGAACTGAGAAGCCTGCTAAAGAGGTGGCAGACAACAGTAAAGAAAATAAGTTGCAAGACCCCCCATCAATGGTCAAAATCCTTATCCTAGAAGTGAAGGAGATTCTGAAGCCTCCCTCCTCATATATCTTAGAGCAGGAGTTTCAAAATATTAGGATCCTCGTACCTCTTTCGGGGTTGATCGAGTTTCAGGACTTCAGAATGTGCCTCTCCAAAGTGTGGCAGCCCAAACCTTCATCTCATCCTACAGACTCAGTCAACCTTCAAGATGAAAATCCAACTGTTATACTAGGCCCTTTGGTAGAGAATAGAGATGATTTCTCACCTCCCTTTTATACATCATTGAACATCCATGATAAGGTGTTGTAGAATTGCTTGATGGATTCAGGAGCA
>JASDQU010735164.1:26368-42203 GCA_032191745.1 Picea mariana
ATTCCTTTTAAATACTAAAATGAATAAAGTGGAGAACAATAAGGTGAAACCCAAGTATATTTATGGAAATGATATCATGAAAGATTAATGGGGCAATGAAATGTGAAGAATGATGAAGGGAAAGGTGGATGAGAATAGGACATTTCTAAGCCCCAACAGAGTCGATCCATGTCTTTGATCAACTCATGAAAAAAATGAACTGATACATAGTCATGATTAAAAGAGAGTTAAATCATGAAAACATGAATAAAGAATAAAAAGAAAAAATGATGTTAATTAAAGTTTAGATTATCATTTTAAATGAAAAGGTACAATGGTTCAAATAAAGGGACACGATGTTTTAAATTTCACACCAATTTGAAGATTATATAAACGAGAAAAAGTGGTGAGAAGAATGTGTCTCTGTGGTTGAGATTAAAAGATCAAAAAACAAAAGTAGAGTCCAAGATGAAGAACTATTCATTCTAAGGTGCCTGTCAATGTCTAATTGAATATCAAGAACAGAAGAAGATAGAGGAGTAGTTGTGCAACCCAGTACTTGATATAGAAGACCATACAAGCAGAGGCTATAGCAGACAAGTAGAAAGTACAGCAATGGTTGCATGAGTCAAATTCAATGAAGAGCAAAAGAGACTGAATTACATTATAAACCAAGGGTGGTTGGGTGGTGCAAGGGCAGGTTGGATCCTGCAGGGGAGTTGGAGATTCTTTGTCAGTTGTAGATGACTAAATAGGGGTTCGAAGCCTCCTACCAGTTGGTGCTGGTGAAAAGAGGGAGTTGGTGCTTCCTTGTCAGTTGTAGCTGACTAAACAGGGGGTCGAAGCCTCCTACCAGTTGGTGCTGGTGAATAGAGGGAGTTGGTGCTTCCATGTCAGTTGTAGTTGACTAAACAAGGGGTCGTAGCCTCCTACCAGTTGGTGCTGGTGAACAAGGTTGTGGGTGCATCCTAATCAGTTGGTGTCGATCGAAAAGGAAGAATATCTTCCATCTATGTAACTTGTAAGAAAAGAAATTTTGCAGTTAATAGAAAAGTGTTGGTTCTTTTCCCAGTTGGGTTCCATGATAAAATCCTGTGTTCATAAGAGTTTGTTGTTCATCATGTATTTCTTAATTAAATAATTAATATGTGTGCTTAATATGGATGAAGTTAAAAAGAAAAAGTAGGCAATACTGATTCACCCCCCCCCTCTTAGTATTGCTGGATATTCCATCATCAAAATTAACGTTGAAGTAAAACCTTCTAATTTAAAGATCATTCAATTAGATCAAAATAAGGTCAAGGTCATTGGTGAACTTTAAAATGTGTTGATAAGGTTTTCATCCAACCCAAAGGTCCACCAAGTAATTGATATTATTGTTGTTGACATTCTGAAAGTTTATGGTTTATTTTTTAGTAGATATTGGTCAGAGAAGTTACATGGCTATTTTTCTATGGATTGGTCTCATCTGTGGCTGCCAGAAAATGGACAGCCTAACAAGATCAGAATAAAAAGAGAACGTTACCTCAAGTACACTATTACAGATTTAAACGATCCCAATGAGCCTTTTACTACTGCTATAAATTCGATTGATACACAAGGAATGAATACCTTTTTTTTAAATTTCATGACTGAAATATACTCTATCATTGACCAGAATAACAGTCTGAAATATCAGCCTATACTCAGATGGAAACTCTGGGAAGTACACCGAACATTGTTGATGACGAAGAAATATGGTCCTTATACTTTGATGGATTTAAATCATGGGAAGGGGCAAGTGTTGGTTGTGTACTAATTGATCCCAAAGGTAATAAAAAAGTTATTGCTTGTCAATTGGAATTTGAATGTAATAACAATACAGCAGAATATGAAGCACTTCTACAGGGACTAAAGAAGGCGTTGGACCTCGACGTGCAAAACTTGGTACTATTCAATGACTATGAAATCCTAGTCAAACAGGTAAGAAACATGATACATTGTTTGTCACCGCATTTGAAAAAATACCAAACTGAGGTATGGAATTTAATACACAAATTTCTCACTTTTAATATAAATTCCATTCCTAGGTCGAGTAATTCAGAATTTGATTTGTTAGCTAATGTTGCCTCTAAATTATTGCATGCTGAAGGTATTTCTCCCAACGCATTCTCGGTTGAATTTTTATTTAGGCCATCGATCCCCAAAAACATCAAAAATTGGGGAGTGTTTGATCACGATCAGAAGATCATCAATTTTCTGCATATGGAAGACACCTTCCAAGATGCAGTAATTGATGAAAGCACCCACAATGAAAACCTCTAATATTTCACGGTAATATCCGACCTTCATTCTGCGGAAGTATCATCCGAGCTAGTAAACTCTATCCCCAAATCTATTGTTAGATTAGAGAAATTTTATGATTTACGTGACAAGTTTAGAGTGGTAGTCAAATACAAAATGAACAGTTCCTCATTACTGTATGAAACTTTAAATTTGGGAATGCAAGATAATCCTCAAAATATCAATCTGGGAAAAGGGTGTTCTGAACAAGAAAAATCTGCATTCATAAAATTGTTCAAAGAATTCCAAGATGTGTTTTCTTGGACGTATGATGATATAAAAACTTTTGATCTGAACATAATATAGCATGTAATTCCCATGAAGCTCGAAACCCAACCTTTTAAGAAAAAATTGAGAAAAATGCATCCTAAATTAGAACCCACCGTAAAAAAGTAACTAAATAAATTAGTCACCGCCAAGATCATTTTTCCAGTCCGGCAAACTCAATGGGTATCCAACTTAGTCCCAATAAGGAATAAAAATGGAGAAATTTGACTTTGTGTTGACTTTCACAATTTAAACTGAGCCTCTAATAAAGACAATTACATCGTTCCCCCAATGGAACAAATTTTTCAACAAGTATCTGGTTCTGAGAGATTATCTTTATTAGATGGTTTCTCATGGTATAACTAGGTCCTTTTGTTTCCATCAGATCAGCTGAAAACTACTTTTCGTACCCCATGGGGAACCTACGCCTGTAGGAAAATGCATTTTGGATTGATCAATGTCAGTGCCACCTTCTAAAGGGCAATGGACATTGTTTTGCATGGTCTTATCAATTAGTTAGTTGTTTTCTACCTGGATGATGTCACTATCTTTTCGAAGAACAATAAATATCACATGTCTCATCTTAGGGTTGTGTTAGAACGATGTCGCAAGTTTGGTATTTCACTCAATCCTAAAAAATCAATCTTTTCAGTAGAACAAGGGAAATTGCTTGGGTTTATAGTCTCTAAAAGTGGAATGATAATTGATCTTGAAAGAACCCAAGCCATTTCCAACCTTCCCCCACCTTCTTCCAAAAAGTAAATGCAATCCTTTTGGGGTAAAATTAATTTTGTCAGATGATTTTTTCCAAGTTTCTCTGAGATGGTTAGACCTCTACAAAATCTGTTAAAAAAAGATTTTATATACAAATGGGGATCACAAGAGAATCAAGATTTTAATTCCATTAGAAAATCTATAACCAAAGCACCCTCCTTGATGAGTCTTGATTTCTCCCAGGATTTCACATTGTATATTTTTGCATTTGACAGATCTTATGCTATTGTTCTCACACAGAAAAATGTTGAAAACAATGAGATACCTATTTCATTTATGATATATTTCTTTAAAGGAGAAGAATTAAATTACCCCGCGATAGATCGGGAGGCATACAATGTCTTTAAAGCAGTTAAACATTTCACGTCTTATCTTTTGAAATCCAGGATAAAAGTTGTTGTTCCTTACCCTGATGTAAGAAATTTGTTAGTGCAGAAAGAGCTAGGGGATAAAAGGGAAAATTGGATGACATCCCTTCAAGAGTATAATTTCAAAATAGTGCTTGCACAAATTGTTAGAGGTCATGGCCTTTGTAAATTGGTAGTTGATCCAGTTGAAAAATCAGAAAATCAAACAAATATATCAGCTGCAAATCTTCATAATGAAACACAAATCTAATGTACACTAATTGTGCCTAATTCATGGTATGATAATATAAGATTTTATTTGATGCACGAAAATGCTCCTCACAACCTTTACCGGAAAAACAGAAAAGCACTGAGGCTCAGATCTGCATATTTTCAATTAATTAATGATATATTATTTCGAAAGAATTTTGACAGCATTTTTCTGCGTTGCCTAGATAAAGAGGAATTTGAAAGGGTGTTAGCTAAACTTCATTCTGGTGATATCGGGGTTCATTTTGGTGGAGATACAACCTCCCACAAAGTACTTAGGGCTGGCTACTATTGGCCCACCTTATTTAAGGATGCTCACACTTTGGCCCGGAAATGTATAATCTGTCAAAAGGCTGCAAGACGGGTAAAAAAGGTTGTTTTCCCTTTACATCTTGTCACAGTAGACACACCTTTTCAGCAATGGGGCCTAGATATTATAGTATTGATTAATCCTCCTTCCTCACAACAACACAAGTACATTCTTACAGCAACAGATTATTTTACGAGGTGGTTTGAGGCCTTACCATTAAAGGTAGTCGACATGAATCAGGTAGTTTTGTTTCTGAACTCTCATATTATCACTCCTTTCGAAATCCCTAAATGTTTAGTTTTCGATAATGCTTCTTATTTTTCTTCCCTGGATATGAATGTCTTTGATTTAGAAAAAGGGATTAAGCTAAAATACTATGCCAACTATTACCCACAAGGAAACGGTTTGGTTGAGTCAACAAATAAAAATTTGATCAAGATAATAAAGAGAACATTGTCAAAAAACCATAAAAATTAGCACAATGCATTGTACAAGGCACTTTGGGCTGATAGAGTCACTCCAAAAGCTTCCATCAGTAATTTTCCTTTCTTCCTCATTTACGGAAGAGAAGCCATCCTTCCTCCACATGTCTTACTCCCTTCTCTGCAATTATCGCAGAAAGTACAAGAAGAGGAATGTCCCCCTTTAGAGAATCAGATAAACACTTTATTAAAATTGGAAGAAGTAAGGACAGAAGAAAAACAAAAATTGGATCAACATCAGCAAATTGTAAAGAGTTGGTTTGATACAAGTTCATCCTTAGAAAGAAATTTTAATGTAGGGGGTTTGGTCCTCAAATGGGACAAAGCGCACAAGAACAAAAGAGATGTAACATCCCCGACCACCCAGGTCGGGCCACAATACACAAGATAACTCTTTCATACCATATGTGGAACATATTGTAACATACCTAGCATCCAATTGAGATATGCCACATAAATTTTTCGAACTGCATGCAATTAAAACATATACACACAGAACTCTTGTGAAAGCTTTATATATAAAACGTAAACAGATAAATACATTTTATAAATGCACGGATTCATATTGAAATAACAGTAAACATGTACATGCAGCATATACAGGAAATACCCATAAATATAAGACAGTTATAACCACACATAGGATAAACCCATAAAATTAAACACATAAATAATAATGCAACATGTAAATTTATCACACAATTGACACTTATCTTTGTAATAATTTCACCAACTGCGTGCAGACCTTCTACGAACCTCCCAGCCTTAGACCACGTTGCTCATCACTCTCAACAATGGGTCACCCCTGAGCTGGGACTAAACTCCACCCGGGTAAAGAGTTCCTAACTAGGCTAATGGTTCATAGACAACAGGAAAGGCTCTGTCACATGTGCCAACTCAAATAACAACCTACAGTCCCTCATTCCCCACATACCTGTCCCACCCCAGGAAGTGTGTCCCTTCTCTGCTTAACAGTCCTTTGGCTACCCCACTTCCTTTTTAGGCTTCAGCAACAGGTCGTACAAGAAGTCTCAGAGCCCTGCAATTGTAGTTTAGCACCTTTAGGAAATCAATTCCCAAAAATTCTCTCACCCAGAGAGAAATTTCTCACGGGACTGGCAACCTGCCTCATCAATATCCCACGGGCATGATAACCCATTTCTTTAGTCCATCTCCCAAGCTAACCAGCTACACAACGGGTATGGATATGGATATAGGTTCAGATACAATGACAAGAAAATACCAAGGATAGTTGACTACGTGAGTGAAATATCATGGTATCATTGAATGAATAACTCAATTATGGAAGGAATCATGGAAAGAATGATCGAAAATGAACTAAGTCCAAACAAAATGTATGCATGTCCCCAACTTGACACTTTTCATGTTGGGAGCTACTTTGGCCCACTTGTCCCCAACATTAGAACTTAGGATAAAATAATTATCCATACTTTATACTTTAAGAAATATTAATATAATATTCCATTTTGGCTTAAGCTCCCTAGATTATCCCTTTTTCCTTAACTTTTATCCCCCACCCTTTCCCTAACTAGTGGAGTTTAGTCCCCCATACTCTTTTATCGTGGTCGATCTGCACGCAGTGATGTATTTTATATTAATGCTGAGACATATACAAAAGTAGGTGCACTAGCCTTTAACATATAGTCTCTCCAGCCTAATAATCACAAAACTAGCTCACCGGCCTATAAAACACAACATATACACAAAGGCTCCCTGGCCTCAAAATCACGCACACTTAAGTTGTTGCGCGCGGTATCCTGGAATGTTCACACTTCCTCATTTTACTGCACAGGACATGCATGCACTACGCCATGAAAGGTGCATACAAAAAATGGTGTCAAATAGCTCACCAACTTAAGTACATTTTCATTTACATTCATCATTGGGTTCGGCCTAGGGATATTACAATCCCCTCCCCTTATTTATGCATTGTCCTTAGTGCATCATGTACACATATACTACAAAATTTTCAAAAATCATCAAAAAGATGCGGGTATTCTACCCTTATTGCATCATCATGCTCCCAAGTAGCATCCTCAGGACTGTATGAGGTCCATTGGACCTTTACAAGCCCTATGGCTCGATTCTGGAGTTGTTTGATTTTCCATTCCAGACTGCATAACGGATGCACTTGGAAAGTGCCTTCTTGCTCCACCTGAATCACATTCCAATCAATAACATGATTAGCATCAGGTATATGTTTATTGAGAAATGATACATGAAATACATTATGAATGGACATAGATGCATGCAATGCAATCATATAAGCCACTGGACCAATCCTCTCTAGGATTTCAAATGGCCCACAATAGCAAGCTGCCAACTTTGAACAATTTCCCAACTTCAGGGAACCTCTGTTGGATTTCACTTTCAAGAATACATGGTCTCCCACTTTAAATTCCCTGAGAGTTCTTCCCTTATCAGCATATCTTTTTTTCCTGTCTTGGGAAACCTTTAAATTTTGCTTTATTTTTATCATTTGCCCCTCCATTTCCCTGAGCAAATCTTGTCCAACCACTACTCTATCTGTTGGGTTATCCCAGCTTATTGGTGTGTTGCACTTTCTGCCATAAAGTGTCTCAAATGGGCTCATCTTTAGAGATGTTTGGTACCCATTGTTATAAGAAAACTCTACCAAGTGTAGGTAGTCTTCCCATTTTGATGGTTTATCCATCACATACATCCTCAACATATCTTCAAACACTTTATTCACCCTCTCTATTTGTCCATCTGATTTTGTATGATAAGTTGTACTAAAATTCAAATTTGTTCCAAATCCATTAAATAATACTTTCCAAAATTTTGAGGTAAATTTTGGATCTCTGTCAAACACAATTGTCTTGGGCATGCCATGTAATCGAGCTATTTCTCTCACATAAATATCAGAAATGTTGGTTGCCTTGTGAGTGAGCTTAACTAGAATAAAATGGGAAGCCTTAGTAAGCTTATCCACCACTACCATGATAGAAACATGTTGCTTGTGTGTTCTGGGTAGTTTGGTGATGAAATCCATTGTTATAACTTCCCATTTCCACTCAGGAATGGGTAATGGTTGTAGAAAACTAGTTGGGTGTATATGCTTAGCCTTTACCTTTTGACATTCCAAACATTTGGCAATAAAATCTGCAACTTATTTCTTCATTCTTGGCCAATAATATTGGCTCTTAACAGCTCCAATAGTTTTATGATAACCTGGGTGCCCGACATAGGGTACATTATGCATTTCCCTCAATATCAGATTTTTCAATTCCTTGGAATTTGGTACATAAATTATTCCCATGTACATGAGAATTTCATCATTATCTAGCTTGTATTCTTCAATTTTCTGCTGCAAATTACCTTGTTGTAATTTTGCCACTAATTCCTTGTATTGCAAATTTAATTTTGTAGCCTATAAAATTATGGGTTTAAAATCTGATTGGTACATCCTAATGGTTGTACCATGCAATTCATGAACTCTTTTTTTGAGTGCATCAGCCCCTTTTTTCTCTTTCCCCTTGATATACTTTATATCAAAGTCATATTCACTTAGAAATTATAACCATCTTCTTTGCCTAGCATTTAGAGTTGGCTGATCAAATAAATATTTCAGACCATTATGGTCTGTTCTTAGCTCAAACCTTTTCCCCATGAGGTAGTGTCTCCATTTCCTCAAGGCATGTACTATGGCTGCCAACTCCAAATCATGAGTGGCATAGTGTCTTTCATGCTCCTTTAACTTCCTTGATTAATAACATATAACAAACCCATTTTGAGTGAGGAGTCCATCAAGTCCTTCTTTACATGCATCTGTGCATACAATGAAGTCTTCATTTGGGTTTGCAATCCTTAGTATTGGAGCACTTGTTAATAATTATTTCAAGTGTTGGAAACTCTTTTCACAATCCAATGTCCATTGAAACTTCACACCCTTGTTTTGTAAGGAAGTGATTGGGTGTGCAATCTTTGAGAATCCTCCAATAAATCTCCTATAGTAGCCTACAAGACCCATGAATGATCTCACCTTTGTCACATTCTTTGGCATTGATCATTCTCTAATGGCTTATATCTTCTCTGGATCCACTGCTATCCCATCCTTTGAAATGATTTGTCCCAAATAATGAATTTGCTTTTGATAAAATGAGCACTTGCTTAATTTGGAATACAACTGATGCTCCCTTAATACTTGCAACACCATCCTCAAATTATGCTCATTCTCTTCTTTTGAATTAGAATATATAAGAATGTCATCTAAAAATATAATGACAAACTTGTCTAAATATTCTCGGAAAACACAATTCATTAAGCACAAAAAAATAGCTGGTGCATTTGACAACCCAAATGGCACCACTGTGAACTCATAATGACCATATCTTTTCTTGAAGGCAGTCATGCTGATATCTTCCTCCTTAATCCTTACTTGATGGTATCCTGACCTAAGATCTATCTTTGAAAATATCTTTGCATCCTTCAATTGATCAAAGAGGTCATCAATCCTTGGAAGAGGAAACTTGTTCTTTACAGTCAATTTATTCAACTTTATGAAATCAATGCACAATCTTAATGTCCCATCTTTCTTCTTCACAAACAAGACTGGGGCACCCCAAGGTGACACACTTGGGCATATATACCCCTTCTTCAAAAGTTCTTCAAGCTGCATTTGCAACTCCTTCATCTCTGGTGTACTCATTCTGTAAGGAATCTTTGACACTGGAGTTTCTCCAGGCATTAAATTTATAGAGAAATCAATATCTCTCTTTGGGGGTAGTTCTGGTACCTCCTTGAACACATCTTCAAAATATTCCAAGACTGCATGATCTTCCAAATTTGGCACCTTATCTTTAAGTGTCTCTTCCATATGAGCTGCAAATATTTGACACCCTTTTATGTAACATATCTTCAGCTGCAATGATGAAATTTATCTGATGGTTACTGCCCTGGGAATTCCATGCACTCTCCTTAGGCTCCCTTTCTCATCCAAACAAGTAAATTCCTTGTTATGACAGTCTAGGATAGCATGATGATGGTCCAACCAATCCATCCCAATTAGACAGTCATAGGAACCTAAAGGAAATATTTTCAAATCTTCCTTGGTATTCAGTCCATTCATGTCCATAAGACATGACTTAACCATCTCGTTGACTTTTCTTTTGGCTCTGATAGCCAGCTGCACCAACCAATATTTTCCATGCTTTCTTCTTGGAAAATGAAAAATTTCCACCATCTTAGAATCTATATAAATATGACTAGATCCTGAATCAATTAAAATACCAATGGTTTGGTTGTTGATCATACCTTCCACTTCAATCATGTGTGAATGATACTATGCTTGCTTATTATCTAGAGCTGCATAGATCCTTGGTACATTTATGCCCATGTCCTCCATTATTTCAGCTTGTTGTACATTGTGAACAATCCTCACTTTTTCACCTCTGTGCTGACAATCTCTAAACATATGATCTCCTTTACAACCCCAACATTGAATAGGTGGTTGCCTTGGACTTTGACCCCCTATCTTAATCATTCTGGGTTCTCTAGAAGTTTGTTGTCCCTGAGTATTATTTATGAAGAATGGTGTCTTAGCTCCTTTCTTCCTCTGATCCATATTGAACTTCTTTTTGTCTTCCCAAGATTTTTGGAAAGTTGGCCTTGCTTTTTGCTGATCATATAGGCATTTAGCTCACCTTATGGTCTCTTCCAATGTCTTTGGATCATCATAATTTATTTTTTCATTGATGAATGATGGCAATCCACTCAAATACCTTTGAATTTTAATTGTCTCATCCTTGATGAAAGAGACATACTTCAACAATTCTAAAAACCTTCTTTCATATTCATCAATGGTCATACTCCCAATCTTGAGTTCAAAGAAATCTTTCATTTTCTTGTCATAGTATCTCTTAGTCAAGTATTTCTTTTCAAAATACTTCTTGAATTCCCTCCGAGTAACACTTTTATCTTTAATGTGTTGCACCTACACAAGTTGATCCCACCACATGGATGCCTTTCCCTTGAGTTGATATATCGCAATTCTACCTTCTGCATGAGAAGAATAATTATGCAATTGAAAATAATTTCTCATGCCCAGCAGCCATGTCTCTGCATCTTCATCCTTCTTGTGCTCACCATCAAATGTAGGAGGTTTGATTTTGTTCATTTCTCCTCGTAGCTCATCCACCCCAGACCTATTATGATTCCTGATAGGGGATGGACTTGATATGCAGTGTGCTCTCTTATTGGAATGCCTCGGGGAGTGATGGTGATGTCTGCTAACATTTCTTTCTCTTCTTTTCTCATCAGGAAACCTGTGACTTCCTGATTTTCTTAAGCCACTCTCCTTATCCAATTTCTTTTCTATTATGTTCAAGCTCTGCAATAAATTCATGTTGAATCCATCTTGTTGCTCCTTAGCTCTCATAATCCTTTAATTATCATCTTTATGGCTTTGTAGATTCTTCTGCAAATTTGTAATGGTCTCTACCATATTCATGTTTTCATCCCTTCCTTCTCCATGTCCATTGGAGTTTGTTCCTTCAATTCCCATATGGGCATCCATCCCTCTTATTTCATCTCCCTGGTTGTAAGTCCCTAGTGCCTCTTCCATTCCTATGGAATCTATTTTGATCCTAATCTGATCTATTTGTTTTTAACTCTGCAAAATGTGTAGCCAACAAAACTTTGTTAGGCTAATTATTTCAACAGTTTCATGAAAAATATGAACCGTTCTGCTTCAATAAAATATCAGAATTCTTTCTTCTAATTTCCTAGAAAATTGAATTCCAATATAAAAAAAATTGGGTGGATATTTATATTCCACTTTCCAACACCTTTCCAATGCCTACTCCCATGCTCAATTCCGATTCTTGGGCAGAAAGTTATGGTTATTTGAAAATTATCCATTAATTTTTTTGTTCATACTTCAACTTAGTGCAACTTTGCGCTGTAATTATGCATTTTCACACCTAATCCATTGGATTTTTTGTAGGATCTCAATTGGGTTTCTTCATATAAATATTATGGACACTCTTTCCAAGTTTCATCTCTTTCTGGGTTATGGGCTATGAGTTACATCTTGTTGAAGTTCTAGGCCAATTTGTGTTTTTTGGTATAAAACGCTACAGGTACCTTCTTTTCCATATTAAACAATTTTAATATGCCCAGAAATTTAATTAGTCTCTAGGAATGTCTTACATGGTTCAATAGATTTCCATTGATTTCTCATGTGCTTCAATCTGATTCTGGAGCATAAAGTTATGGTTTTTTGAAGTTAGATGGGTCTTAAAATTTACCCTCCACTGTTTGTGTTGTAACTTTCTCATGAAAGCTCCGTTTGGAAAATGGTTTACACCATTAGAAAGATCTCTCCAAGATATTTTATTTGATTTGTGGAGGCAAAGTGTGTCAAGGCACACTCTATTCTCATGGTTTTTGAGTAGCTAAAAACGTTGTTAAGGCCCTCAAAAATGCACTGCAAAAAGATGGCATTCAAACAGTATAAAATGTCGTGGAAATTTGTTGGCTTTTCGTTGTTGTTCACCATCCAAATGACTTCGTGCACACAAATTTCAACCTATACACCCATATTTAGCATGCGCAAATACACCACAAGGTAAATAGTGTTCCACGCACCTTTAACCACTTTGCATCACTTCTCTGTCACGTCAATAACTAGCGTGCACTACTTTTGTGTCGCATGCCAATATCCACCACGTGTAGTTTTGGTTCTTTCACTATTACCTGTTGCACGAAGTTTTTGTATCGCACGCTGATATTTCACACGCATTTCATTGTACATGTTCACCATGCCAAATTTTAGTACGCCCCCACCGCGCACCAATACTTTGCACGCACCATTAACAAAATTGACGCACAACAACATATACCCACATTGCGCGTGCACCAACCAAACTCCTATGTGCTCTGCCAATACTGCGCACACCACATGCACCATTATTATGTGTGTGCACACTGCATACACCTTATTATGTGTATGCACACCGTACAGTGCTAAATTTAGAGCGTGTACCCACACACCAACATTTTCTCGCCCACCTGTGCACATTCATTTTTTTATGTGCATCAATTCCTCGTGAATTCCATTGTAGAAATTGGGGCTTTTGCTTAACTTTTTCCCCCAATTTACCATAGACATTCTGAAACTATGAAATTTGTTCAATTTCGCCCCAATAACACCAATTCAACCTCTGCAACAACAAATCGTTGTGGGTTGACATTTCTAGAATGGATTTTGCCACACTCAATTCACGAATTGAGAATTTTAATTGTTAATCTCACTCCAACAGTCATGGCTTCACTATAACTTCAAATTTGACCAACTCCAGGTATGAATTTGATAGAACAAATATTAAATCAAGAATATCTCACCACATGGCCAAATTTCTGAATTTTCCCATGAATTTAACAACAGAAATTGGGGCTTTTTACCAATTATGTGTCGTTGCTTCTAATTTTTACCATGGACACTCTGCAACGCGAAATTTGGTCACTTTGAATTAAATCCTCTGTTATATTTCGCTTCAACTCAAACTTGCTCGACCCATCCAGGCTCAGTGTTGAAAACTGAAGCTCTGATACCATATTATAACATCCCCGGCCACCCAGGTCGAGCCATGATACATGAGAGAACTCTTTCATACCATATGTGGAACATATTGTAACATACCCAACATCCAACTGAGCTATGCCACATAACTTTTTCAAACTACATGCAATTAAAACATATACACAAAGAAATCTTACGGAATCTTTATATATATAACGTAAACAGATAAATAAATTATGTAAATGCACAGACTCATACTGAAATAACAGTAAACATACACATGCAGCATATACAGGCAATACCCATAAATATAAGACAGTTATAACCACACATAGGATAAACCCATAAAATTGAACACGTAAATAATAATGCAGCATGTAAATTTATCATACAATTGACATTTATATTGGTAATAATTTCACCAACTGCATGCAGACCTTCCACGAACCAACCGGCCTTAGGCCACACTGCTCATCACTCTTAGCAATGAGTCACCCTCGAACTGGGACTAAACTCCACCTGGATAAAGGGTTCCTAACCAGGCTAATGGTTCATAGACAACAGGAAATACTCTGTCACATGTGCCAACTCAACTAACAGCCTACATTCCCTCATTCCCCGCATGCTTGTCCCACCCCAAGAAGTGTTCCCCTTCTCTTCTCAACAATCCTTCGACTGCCCCACTTCCTTTCTGGGCTTCAGCAACAGGTCGGACAGGAAGTCTCAGAGCCTGCAATTGTAGTTTATCACCTTCAGGAAATCAATTCCCAGCAATTCTCTCACCCAGAGAGAAATTGCTCATGGGCCTGACAACCCACCTCTTCAATATCCCATAGGCCTAACAACCTTCTTCTTTAGTCCACCTCCCAAGATAACCAGCTACACAACGGGTATGGCTATGTATACAAGTTCAAATACAATGATAGGAAAATACCAAGGATAGTTGACTACGTGAGTGAAAGATCATGGTATCATTGAATGGATGACTGAATGATGGAAGGAATCATGGAAAGAATGATCGAAAATGAATTAAGTCCAAACAATATGTATGCATGTCCCCAACTTGACACTTGTCATGTTGGGAGCTACTTTGGCCCACTTGTCCCCAACATTAGAATTTAGGATAAAATAATTATCCATACTTTATACTTTAAGAAATATTAAGATAATGTTCCTTTTTGGCTTAACCTCAATAGCTTAGCCCTTTTTCCCTAACTTTTAGCCCCCACCCTTTCCCTAACTAGTGGAGTTTAGTTCGCCATACTATTTTATCGTGGTCGGTATGCGCACAGTGATGTATTTTATATTAATGTTGAGACCTATACAAAAGTAGGTGCACTGGCCTGTGCACTGGCCTTTAACATCTAGGCTCTTCGGCCTAATAATCACAAAACTGACTCACGAGCCTATAAAACACAGCATGTTAGCGTTGGAAGTCACCTCTAGATTGCAGTAGAGGTAAGCCCAAGGCCCATCAGTTTATATGTCACAATGAATAATTTTAGAGGAGATCCAATGGATGAAGTCTTGGGATTATATCGCTTTAACTCAGAAAAATGGGTTGGTGTGCATATACAAATGAGGTCTTGATATAACTTTAGTCAGTAAGTTTTCATAGTGGTGAGTAGGCGAAAGAACATGGGGAGGAATTGTGAAGACCTGCTATGGACATCCGATCCTCTAGCAACCTACAGGGGAAAAGTTTCAAATATAATATCCTCTTAGATTTCAAAACCTCAAGAAACTAAAAACACTACGACAGTACTGCAATCAAACCTACATTACATTACAATCACAACACTCAACTAGATCATCCATGTCCGAGCTTTCAGAATCAGAGGCAAAATAAATGAAGGAGAAACTGGCTACCATTAAACAAGAAGTATCAAGTGATAATGCACAACCAGAGAACCAGAGGCCTCATCAAAAACTTTACAATTGGGAGCGTAGCTCTACCTTCGATGCTAACAAAATATCAGAAAGACTCATAAATACTCTGAACCAAAAACACAGAAGTGTCCTTGAGTTGTTGCAATGAAGGCATTATGTTTGCATGCTTCCTAACAGTCTGTGCATACATTCTCTAGTCAGACGCAATCGCGCTTGAGAACGGACTTGCAAATGGGCTAGCTAATTGACATTCTTTCCCCGGGCTTTCCATTTATGGCGGAAATAATGTTCAACTACCACCAACCAACCTTAAAAACTACTTCATCAGGACCGAGAAGGCCTAAGTCAACTCTGTTCCTGTAGGACGTGGCAGCCTTAGCATTCTTCCATATGAAGCTGAGTTAGATGCTTGCAGGGGAGGCCAGGTAGTCATGGGCACGGATGAGGATCTAGCATAATGATGGCGCGATGGGCAGGCTACTGAGTGTGCGATGGCCAAGTGGTGGAGACATAGAGGCTAAGAAGAAACTGTGGGGTGACATAGGTGGGAGTTGAGGTGGATCAAAGTGGTATAGGTGGTGGGATATGAGAAGGTGAGATGCGACAGGTGGGATAGCGAGAGGAGGATAGG
>JASDQU010735165.1:27218-38237 GCA_032191745.1 Picea mariana
GATTTATGCATTTAAAACAGAAGTGAATTTGATAACCATACTTCAAACATGTCACACTCAGAAATCCCAAGATTTGAAACATCATTGAAGTCATGCCCCAAAGTAATTCTTTGTGGAATTTTATTCATGAAAGATATTCTTCATTATACAAAATCTATTTGATAGTGACATACATATATGCAAATATTCCATGATAATGTAAGAAAAGTCTGGGAATATAATAAGAGAAACACTCAAGAACTCAACTTTATATTCATTTCAGAAACATGAACAAAAAACCATGAGAAAATGGTGTAGAAGAAGAAGAAGAATGGAGAAGATGGAGAACTTTTTTGCTTATCAAAATCTTGGTTGAATGTTGATGGATGGACCCTTTCTTTTATGATCTTCTTTTCTGATAATGCAACCTTCTCTAACCCTTTGATCGAGTCCTCTCTTGCTCTTTAAAAAATTGCTCTTCTAACTCCTTGAGGCAATTAGGGTTTTCTCTACTTGAATTTCCCGTACACTTTTCTTCTTGAAATATTCACTTTAGTTAATGTCTCATTAAATCCTCATTAATGAATTTGTATCATTTACATTCGTGCCTTGAATTGGGCATTTTTCATATTTAATAAAAAAAAATTAAATAAACTTTTATTTTTCAATAACTTTAATTTACTGTCTTTTAAAAGAGAGGATTGTATTTTAATTTCCTGGATGTGATATTCAATTTCTCAGTGTAAAAAAATTTGGATATAAACTTAATCATCTCGCATTTCCAATGAGTCTTTCTGAGCAATATTTCGATTTCTGGATCTCAAGATATGTGCTCGTGAAGTCGAGGTACCACGCAGATTTATCAACACACCATAAAAAATATTGTCAAATGTTCTTTCAATTTCTGATTATATTGTGGCCAATTTCAGCTCTTGAAACCTATTTCATAATCTTCCTCATCAAATTTCCTTTCCAACGAGGTATAGTTTTCTAAAAACAAAGGTCAGGAGCTCAAGATACAAGCTCGAGAAGTTAGAGACTCAACCATCGTACATTAATTTCATGGGTCATTCTTAGCCTTTGATTTAAATTTGCCTTTTCTTTTAAAATGCCCATCCCACATGCATTGTGGTGGTTGAAACATTGGTGTTTATAATGCAAAGTCCTTCTTTATTATTCATGTGAAGTAAAGAAATTTATGGAAGTCATTCCTTAGCTTAACTCCTAGTACCTTAGAAAATATATCTCACGGTAGAATATATATCTCACGGTAATATTTTGGCCACCAAGTCATTACCTAGTCATCACCCAATCAACCTGTAGATGTTTGAAATATGGAAAAGGAATAAGGAAAAGGAAAATAAGAAAAAGAAATGGAAAATGAGAATATAAATGTGAATTACCTAGTCATCACCCAATCAACCTTGTAGATGTCTGAAATATAGAAAAGGAATAAGGAAAAGGAAAATAAGAAAAAGAAATGGAAAATGAGGATATGAATGTGAATGTGAAAATGATTAAGTATGGAATATGTGGTATAGAGAATAGAGTGTAAGAAAGAAAGAAAAATGGTTTATAATGGAGAGGAGAGTAAGGAAGAGATAAGAGAGAAAAATGTTTATGTTTGAGAAGAGAAGTGAAAGGAATATGAGACTAAGTATGAGAGAAGTGACTAAGGGAACATGAGAGTAATGAGAAAAATGGTTAAGTATAGAGAGTCGAGTAATAAGAGTAGTGAGGAAGGAGAATAGAGTAGAGTGGAAGAAGGAAAAATGACTAAGTATGGAATGAGAGTGGAATAGTAGAGTGGAAGAGGGAAAAATGGTTAAGTATGGAAAGGAGAGTAAGAGAGAAGAGAGTAAGGAATGGAAGGTAGAAAAATGGCTAAGTATGAGAAGTGAAGGGAACATGAGAGTTATGAGAAAATGGAAAAATGACTAAGTATGGGATGAGAGTATGAAGATAGGTGAAGGGATAAGAGAGGAAAATGGTTAAGTGTGGAGATGGAAGGTGAGAGAAATGACTAAGTGAGGAGAGTACTTAGCTAGAAATTTGAAAATGGAGAGGAAAGGTGTACTGTACTTAGACAAATTCTTCTTGCCATTTTTCAAAGTTCTCTTTGCAATCTCTCTCTCAAAATTCTAGACAAAATTATGAATATCTTGGGCATATAGAATCAGATTTTGATTCCGCAAAATGCATGACAAATCTAAGATTGAAGGTTACATAATGAAATTATAATCATTCAAAATTTTTCTTCTTTTGATGTCAATTTTTTTTATTATACCAGGAGCGGGAAAATATAGGTGACTCCATTTTTTTTTATCAACACCAGCCCATGGAAGTGAGGTAAAAGTGAAGGGTTGATATTCTTCATTTGTACATCTATCTCATGCTCTAATATTGGAAATATGAAAGTTACCTCTTCGGTTCTATGCACTTCACCCCCATCGTTGGTGTGTATCTCTCCTTCTCCTTCATCCATGTGTATTTTCTTGAATGCAATGTATTTTGAAGGTATGTGTGGAGACTCTGGTTCTAGGATTGGATTGAACTCTTCCTCTTCTTTCTCGAGTTGAAAATCCGAGCAACCTACTACATTTTCTTCTACTGTAGGATTTTCTGGTGGAACAATGGGCTTCTTGGTTGCACTTGATGTAGGTTTCTACTTGGTGGAACTGCCTTTTGTAATTGCACCTACCTTTCCTCCTTTTGTAGACTTTCCTGCCAACAAGTTAGTATTTGAAGGGGTCTTTTTATCTCATGAAACTACTCTACCAATTCCCCTAAATCTACCTCTAGGATCTCTAGCTCTATTCATACAATACTAACATAGCTTTATAACTTAGCGAGACAATGTACTCACCAAAGTGAATGCGTATGGATCGAACCTTCTTCAGAAATTCTGAAGCAAAGGCGCCTTTGCATCTTCCTGTTCACCGTCCCTTCATATCTAGTATGCCAGTACTCAAAAGAAAGAGTTGAGAACACATAGTTTATCATGATAGATTTGCAAATATTTCATTAATGTTTACTTAATGTTTGTTGCAAGAATCGAACTCAACAATATTGTTTTAACTCTGGTGAGGTACATGTTTCTTGTAACTAAAGAAATTCCATTAACAAACTAATAGAGAAAGAAACTAACTATAAGGATCGATCCAAACATTCACACTACATGCAAACTTATATCGACAACTCAAACTATCATCATACTAATTTTATGATCTTCAAGTGATGTAGTTTTGTGTCTTGAGACCAAATCAAATTCCATGAATTGATATTTGAGAAGCAACACAATGCTTGTTCTTTGTAACTTAAATTATGTCTATCTTATACTCAAATCGAATTAGAGCATAAAACCACTATATAAAACAATTGTGTGTAATGACATAGTTATAGTTCAAGTTATTTCAATTAAAACCAACATAGGACTATAGTTATAATCAGATTCCAATCATACCAAGGAATAACTTGTATAAAGAATTAACACAATGACATCGTAGGGTTGTAATCAAAATAATATCAAAATAGAGTAACTCTGAATTAATACCAACAAGTTATTGTTTGAAGTAAGAGCTGGAATAGAGTAGGATACCAACGTACTCAACTTGTGAGATTTGAACAATTCTTGTGATATCAAAGCGTTAGAGTGCAATCATTTAACCTTTGATTACCAAATTTCTAAATTTCTAAATGAAACTAGAATGAAACTTCAGCAAAGGATTACTTACAAACATATACTAACAATACAAGCAATGAAATCGAGACGTGGTGGGCCCTTTCTAGTCAACAGATCGCTGCACTACGAGTCTACAAGATGAGAGTGAATTTGAACCACAAAATAACTCAGAACACCATCTTTAAATTAATCAACAACAAGGTTCAATACATAGCGATATCAATGGATATCTACAAGCTCTTAATTGTTCGATCTATTGTTGTCTAATGTTTCAGACTTCAAACTTACATTCCAAAATTACTTTGTACATGGTTCTAAGCAAGAATCTATACATATTTTATGTTTTATACGCACACAGGTTGATTTGAGTGGATCCCTGTCTTAGCACGTCGAGCTCATCGAGTTACATCATGAAATCATAACAATTACTCAATTAAGACTAAAGATGCTGAAATAACCTTGAGAAATCATTTGGGAGATATTCTCATGACACCTAATGCACGAGAATATCTCTTATTCTCATCCTCGATCAGATCTGGTAGTTGGAGCTCTAAACTTGGAGAACACTAACTTGGACTTTGACTGTAACTTGGCACCTTTCCTCTACCTTCTAGAATCGATGTGAGGAGCTTGAGAGCATGTCGAGGACGCTATGGAGAAAACCCATATATTTTTTTTCCTTCTAGAAGTCTATAGATATGACGAACTTCAACATGGGTTACAAGACTCCTATACAGGTTACAGGACCTAGCTCATTTAACTATCATCAGTAATAAATCAACTTTTAACCCTCCTAATTCATTAAAGATTATGAAAAAACACACAATAAATCATTATAATTACCTTATGAGCCTTGGATGACCATTTTAGACAAAATATAATAAAAGAGTCGTTGTCACAATAAAAAGAGTGGGTTTGGAGAGGTAAAAAGGGATCATTTGGCAGTGAAAATGCGTTAATTTGGGGGCCCAACAACCACATCCTTGGTTATTGCTTTAACCCATACAAGAAATTTTTCATCCTACATACCAACTATTTTTTTCCCTTCACCACAAAGCCTTCTGGTTACTTCATGTATATTTCTTCTTCTAGATCCCCATGTAGGAATGATGTATTCACATCCATCTATTCTACTTCAAAATCAAGAGCAATAGCAATAGATAAAAGAAAAATAATAGAAGTTAACTTAGAAACACGAGAAAAAATTTCACCAAAGTCAGCTCCCTCTACTCGGGAATAACCTTTTGCTACTAATTGAGCTTTGTATTTCTCCACTTTTCCTTTTGCATTCAACTTCTTCTTAAACACCCATTTATTGTCAATGGTATTTGTTCTAGTTGGCATCTCCACTAGATCCCAAACCTCATTCTTGTCCAAGGATGCCATTTCTTCAACCATGGCATTTTTCCAGAGTTTTCAATTCTCTAAATCCATTGCCTCCCTAACATTTATAGGATCATCATCAATAATAAACAAAGAAAAACTAGAATGAAAATCATGTGGAGTATACCTTTCTAATTTCCTTCTTTCCCGAACCAATCTCCTTAATACTGGAGTATGAGGCTCTTCTTTTTTTGATTCATATTCTTATGTAAAGTTTGATTCAACGTCCTTCAATTCAAACTCTATTTTCTCTAGTTCTTCTTCCCTTGGTAGGACTTCCCATTTGACAACATCTTTGATTTCTCTAAATAACACATCTCGACTATACACTACCTTCTTATTTTTTGGGATCCAAAGCTTATAACGTTTCAAACCATATTTATAGCCAATAAAGATACACTTTTCAGCCCTTTTATCTAGCCTACTTCTATTTTCCTTTGGAACGTGTACATAGGCGTCACAACCAAATACTCTGAGATGTGTAAGAGAGGGTTTCTTACCATTCCATACCTCATGTGGAGTCTTGTCATCCAATGCTGATGAAAGTGATCGATTTACCAAGTAACAACTAGTATCTACTAGCTCTACCAAAAATTCATGTCCTAACCTGACACCACTGAGCATGCTCCTTGCTTTTTCCATCAACGTCCTATTCATCCTTTCTACAAGTCCATTTTGTTGAGGTGTGTATGGAGTAGTCTTCTACCTTGCTATACCACACTTTTTACAAAATTCCTCAAATTCATTCCTGTAAAATTCTTCACCATTATCTGTCCTCTACACCTTAATTTTCTTTTCTATCTGATTCTCCACAAGAGCCTTAAACTCTTTAAATTTGTCAAAGAATTATAATTTCTTCTTAAGGAAATAAATCCATTTATTCCTTGAGAAGTCATCTATAAATGAGACATAGTACACAAATTTACCCTGTGATGGAACCAACACAGATCCAAACACATCACTATGCACCAACTGTAATTTTCCCTCACGAGAGGAGAATATTACCTGATTCTTCTTCCCATATAAGCAATTTTTACATAAATCAAAATCTAGAGAGAAATTGGACATACCTTTAACCATACCTTTAACGTGTAGTACTCAAAGGCCCTTCTCTTTGATATGCCTCGATCTTTGATGCCACTGCATATTATTTTCTCCAAAGACTGTAGGGATTTTTCCTTCTTTATATCCAATCTTAGGAACAATGGAACTATTTCACCCATCATCGATAGTGCTTCCCATCATCTTATATAGATTTCCAATACAAACTCCCTTCAACAACACCATTTCCCCTCAAACCATCCTACATGTTTCTTTTTCAAAAACTATTTTTACAACTGCATCGTCCATATTGCTTATAGAAATCAAATTCCTAGCCAATCCTGGGATGTGCAGAACACCATGGAGTGTTCTAATCCTACCATTCATGAGATTCAACTTGACTTTTCATAATCCTACAATTTTGGTTTTCGAGTCATCTCCTAGAAAAACATCACCCTCATCATACCTTTTATATTCGTAAAACCACTCCCTATGAGAAGTCATATGAAACGATGCACTTGAATGGACCAACCATGATTCGTGATCTGCATGTGTACTTGAAGAAGACAAGTACACATCCCCTCCTTCATCTGTGAAGGTTTTTTCTTCTATAGAAGAGGCATCATCAAATCCCTTCCCTCTCACAACACTTTTGGATCTGCATTGTTTCTTGTAATGCCCTTCTTCTCCACATCTTCAACATACCTTTACAAATTTTCTAGGAGATTTATATCTTCCCCTAGATTTATATCTCCCACTTGAGGACTTATTTCTATTTCTTTCTTGGGAGCATCCGCTTGCAAATAAGGCATCTATGCTCTGGCTTTCCATTTTTTTCCGCCTCATTTCCTCCGACAACAAGGATGAGACCACATAGTCAAAACTTAAAGTAGTTGCATTACTACCTATGACAACAACCAAACTATACCACTAGTCTGGTAAGGAGCACAATAAACGAATACACTCATTATAAATCTTAATATCAATAGACACTAACTAACTTACTACTATATTGAAGTGTTCATATGCTCTATCACTGAGTCTCCATCTTTCATCCTCAGGTTGTATAGATTCTTCCACAAGAACAATTCATTTACCAGGGACTTAAACTGATACAAAGCCCTTAAATTATTCCATAATTCCTTGGTTGTAGCTTCTCCTGACACATTTAGTAATACTAAATCTGAGAGACACAACCATATTGTGCTCTTTTCCTTTCGATCCAACTTTTCCTGACCTTCTTTTGACGTTCTTATAGGTGCAATACCTAGATCCACAAGGACCCATTGATGTTTGTCTACCAACAAATCTTCCATCTTGAGCTTCCACAAATCAAAACTTTGCCCATTAAATTTCTCGATTTCTATTTTTGAACTACTTGCCATTTATTTTCACTACAAGAATCGATACTGCAGAGCTGATCCCACTGTAACAAGGTTTTTCACAAACCTGAGCCAAACCCATGGGCACAAAGGCACCCCCTAAAGCCAATAACTGCTCTGATACCAAATGTAAGTTTTTAAACATTTTATAGCAATGTAATGCACACATAGATTCTTAAAATAGAAAATAACACAATTACAATCACACATATACATAGAGATTTACCTTGGAAACCCAAACCAAGAAAACCAACAACATGTTTAGAGCCGCACCTCTAATTCTTATTCATCATCCTCCAACTTCATTGTTTGCAATATAATAAATATATGATCTTGTGGCATCCAAAACCCCTAATCCATTGACCTAGATTAGACTACAACCCTAATTCCTTAACCGGAATTAGAAAACCATGGGCTAAGTCACAAGTCTTCCCATGCACCACAAAACCAACAAAATTGAAAATCGTGTGTTGAAAACCACTAAAAAATGGATGCAAAAACCGCACCCAAAAAAAAACCGGGGGGCTTCATCCCCCTGCAACCCCTCGGACAAGGGGGGCTATCGCTCCCACTGCACTCAATGAAAAAATTCACGTGTGGGGTTGGTTGTGCAAAGAATATAACACATACCCAACAATACTCTACCACCTTACATTCATAAAACAATTGCCCTAAAATTGTTTGGTTTATATGTTTGTTGGAATGTTCGTTTGAAGTTGATCTCCAACTTTGTTATGTTGATTATAGATATAGGCAAGGTTCTAGGGCATGTACAGTGAATATGTGATGCGTTAACTAGACTTTGGTAACCTTTTAGCATGCATGTAATTTCTCTTGTACATATGAATAAATAATATTTCTCTTACCTAAAAAAAAAAGGTAAACACATAAGAAAAGAGAAGAAGTAAATTATGTTTAAATGAGAGAATCGATGGGTACTTGATAAAAGATAATCTATATTGAGTACAAGAGCCTTGGCATAATATTTGCTATAACTAAAGAAGGAAGTAACACCAAAAAATTTTCAACATTATTGTTCTTTATTTTTTAATCTAAAAACTTATAGGATTTTTCTTTTAAATACAAAAGAGAGTTACATCAAAACCCAGGGGGAACTGCCATTATGGAAACCATATGCCTTGTCTAGTGATATTCAAACAAGTTTTCATACTAGAATTCAACACTTTTCTGAGTCACATAGATGCTAATAACCAAGATCATGTGAGCTACCAACCTGTCATTGTTTTTGACATAAGCATACCATATGGAACTAACATTGTTCATATATCCATAAAAACAAAGCATAAAAAAACATTGTTTCAAAACAATCATCCACCAATTGGGGGTTGAAGTTTCTCCTCCTTCACTTCTTCCTAAAGTATTGTTGGATTTGGATAGGCAAAGTCCAAGTCAATTGGGTTATCCTTGGTTCCTACAGAACTTGACGTTCCTCCTTATTGCTATCCTTGAGTCCCTTATTCGCCAGTTGGAGACACTTTGAATTTGATGCCAAACTATAACTAATAGAATAATTTAAACTTCCCTTCAAAAATGTGACTAGAATGCAGGATATCCCTCCTCTCCTCCATGTTATTTTCCATAGCTTGTCCCACCATGGCCTTGACTATCCAATATGTTTATGCAATTTTTAAGTACTTCATGTCATGTGTCTTGGAGTACACTGGTCAGTTACCTATTCCTGCACCTCCTCTAGGATTTTATTATCAGAGGTTTCAAATCACTATGCTCAAATAGCCAACTTCCTCAACATCCTTCTTTTTTTCTTCCAAGCAGTGCTTCTAGAAACAATGTCCTACTTCTCACACCTCATGAGTCGCTCTAGTGGGGGCTACTAGACCTTGGGACGATGAGGCCCCATCATTCCTCCTCGACCCCTGTCTTCTCCCCCTCCCCCCCTTACCATATCCCTTGGCCATCTTGGAAATAACTATCGAGCGAACACAACTTATGGGATTTTTCCAAATTCTTCATGACTAGCAATTCCCCGTTCGCCACCACCTTGAAACAATACTCCAATATGCAGAATAGTATTGAAACTCTCCCCTCCTCTAGAGTGCTAGTGAGATTTCTTTACCCTTTAATATTAGCACCAACTTTGACGCCCCGAGACTTGGAACCCCCTAAAGCCTCTATGTTCTAAAGGCATTGAGAAATAAATAAAGGCTAGGAACCCATGTCGAGCTATCCCTTGCAATCCAACACTCCCTAGTCTGCCATGACCAATGATCTGTGGTAACTCCAAATTGACAACACCACCCTTAGACCAACATAACAAAGACAAAAACACTATGGTATTTAGCACCTTCATCATTTCCATGATGCTCGAGCTCCTTCTCATCCTACCATTATTCTCCTGGCTTCTCATTATAATTCCTTCATTAGCCTTCCACCTTTGCAGATTCAATTGTTGTTTCCTTTCCTTGTACTAATTGAGGCCTAGATTAGTTTCTACCATCATTCTAGATGTTGGAAACTGCAGGTTCGTACTCTCCATGAACTACCATTACACTCACCTCGCTCAACTAAAGATCGTCTAAAGATCCCATGCCTAGCCGGATACTTGCATCTGGTAATTTGGCTACATGGGGCACCACGTGGATGTCCCCAAACCCAACTGGTGTCACCCCATCCGGGGGTTCAACATTATTATTGTTAACAAAATGCTCTTACCTATATCATAAACATCAAGTATCATAAACAAAATAGACAATCATTGCCATGAAAAAAAAATTGAATATCATGCACCAACAAGTATCATTCATTCCCATGTTAGGTGACAAGTCATCTCCACCCTAGGGGTTAACTTACATCCTTTAACAATTAATGTCACATTGGTGATGATGGTCTCTTACTCACAATTGTCTTACTTAGGATATAGGGCCTTCTCAACAATAGATCTGATGAGATAATGTTGAAAAATGGCTCCATGGGCTTCTCATTGTCTGATATAACAAGATATGTCATTTGAAGGGATGGGTGGAAGAGGCAAACTATGGCACCTCTCTCAATATTCCCAAAAAACATGGCAAGCATGGTATCTAAGGCAAACAGTGAACCTATGAGATTGCACTTAACAAGTAAGGGATATTTTAGGAGGTTCCCTTCTCATCATGTGATGTGCACCTCACCAACATTGTAGTAGTTGGTATAGGTTTGTAATTTCCATCTCAATTTTCTTGAACTAAATTCAATTTGCAAATGCAAATTCATGGAGATTAGTGCATCGTTATACTAGGTAAATATTTTATCAAGTTTAGTTTTTTTGGATAAATATTAGTTTCTTTGTATCGAAATAAAGAGCATAAGTTATATTCTAAGTATCTACCATGATGCTCTAAAGTCAATAATGAAAGGAAGTTTGTCCACCAAGAAATCCAAGTGAGATGGGAAGGAAACAATTTTCTAGAATATTGTTCAGCCAATCCGAGGGTGATTAAGAAAAGTCATAGAACCAAAAGAGTTGTTGCAACGCATTTTTTATTCCAAAAATTGCACACTTGGGTTGATATACTACAATATTTGGTAGTATAT
>JASDQU010735165.1:45110-55655 GCA_032191745.1 Picea mariana
GCTCCAAACATAGCTTGAGGGATAAACATCCCTTTGCCACCTTCGAAAATTATTGCAGAACCCTTCGACTGGACACATCCCATCCGAAGATTTTAAACGAGCTTTGTGAATTTGCATGGCATACAGGCGCCCAGGGGGAGCGACGACCGTGTGACGTCTCTTCATGATGGAGAGACATGGGACGTGGATGAACGTGTGGTGATACTCTTAAAACACATTTTTTTCCGCCAATATTGTAGATTTTAACCTTGTACAATAAATTACTGTAAATGAATTCTTAATAAAATAGAAAAGATACAATGACGCACACACATTACACAAACCCCGAAAATTTAAATTGGGAAAATCAACAACTTGTTTAGAGCCACACCTCTAATATTTTGTTTAATATATCTCTTCATTGTTTACAATACAATATATATGATCCCATGGCCTCAAAACCCCTAATCCATTTACCCAGAGTAGTCAACAACTCTAATTTCTTAATTGGAATTAGAAAACCATCGGCAAAAACCATATGCTAAAAAACCATAAAAAAACAGACGCAAAAAACGTAAAAATTCAGGGGCCCTGCCTACCCGAAAAAATGTCATGCTTAAGTTCTAATCCAAACATGGGGGGAGACCAGGACACACCCCATTCCAATCCATTAGAGAGAAGTGTGTAATTCATGGAATTATGGCAAATGATGTTGATCCATTGACTCTGAGAACTCCCTCTTGCAGTACAATAGCCTGGTTGGCCTGACTGTCAACGTCTTTATTATTTGATCTCAATACATGGAAGAATTAGATTGCTTGGAAGGACTATATTTCTTTTTGGATTCAGTGCAGGATGACACTTAGATGTCTATTCATTGACAAAGAATTTTTCCTTGCGTGCTTGATGATCAATTTAGAATCACCTGTGACTGTGAGGAAATAATTACCATGATCCCTAGCCAAAAGCAATACCTAAAAAAGAACATAGGATTCTACTTGATTATTTGTAGTGTGTCCAATATTCCATGAAAAACAGAATACCAATTGACCTCCTAGGCTATGCAACACCCCTCTCACACCTGCCACCCCGAAAGTTATACATTGAAAGTAACCCACCTTATGATTTATAATATAAATGAAGTTATACATTGAAACTAACCCTCTTTCAAACTATTTGAATTAAATTAGGGGACACAAATTATTTGCTTGCTAAATTGCTTATCAATTACCCACATAGGGATTCCAAATTTCTTTGTCCAAAGTTTCTTACCACATTTATTTCATCATGAATGACAGACAAATATTATTTTTCTTGTCATATGTAGTTGGGTTGAGAAAAATTTGTGGATCACTTTCAAGGTGACAAGCAACTGCACTAGGTGTGCATCATTCAATATGAAAGACATTGTTATCATGGCTATAGTTTCATTGATTTGAAGTTTGAAGATCTCGTTTTCCATTTTTACCATGAAAGGAATTGGAAATTGTAAAAGAAAGGTCTTTTGGACTTCCCCATTTATTTAGAAGGGAGGATGACGGTGATCTATTATCATCTAGGACCATCTCCATATACACCCAACATGGAGAAGAGAGTGGATTCAACCCCTACCACTATAACAACCCCAACCTAGTAAGTCTCCAACCTAGTAAGTCTATTGCAGCCCATGTTACTCAAAGGATTTCCCTCTCTAAACTTAATGTAAAACGTTAACAAATATAATTCTTTTCTTTATAGATACTAAAGGAAGGATTCTACATTAAGTAATGGAAAAACAACTAAAGAACTTAACACTTTTTTCCTAGAGAAAAAAATATTTATATTCCAAAAGAGAGAATAAACATGAGATCTGTCTAAAGGACTCTTTCACCTAAACATTATCAAGCAAAAAATCACATGATGTCTACAAACAATATACTTTCTATCGCCCTACCTATCCTCATACATTTTATCAAATACAACCCTAATATATTTTAGCATCCCAATACCAGAGAACCACGTAGACATAAAAACCAACCACTCAAGGCATCCACTAGAGCTATCTATAGTTCAGAAAAATTAAAAGTGAAACTCCATACTCTCAGATTTCTCTCCGTTAAGCTATTCTTGAACAGAGAAAGAGTCTACACAACACTTCATTGCTTCTTTGGATAGTTGATCTGCCTTTTGGTTAAGCTCTTGGTAAATATGAGTGAACGACAACCATTCAAACTCTTGAACAAGTCTACGGATCAAGGACAAGAAAGATTGCAGGCGAAGAATTTCCACATTTATTTTTACATTTTCCCAGTTAATCGTCATATATGAATCAACTAGAACTTGAAGATGGTTGATCCATCAGGAATTAACAAAGTAAAGTAGGGAGAATGAAACGAGAATTCTTCTTTGTTGTTGGAGCCCAGACCAAGGGAATACCGAATATAAAAAAAGTGACGAGAATTCACAAATAACACTACTCCAACTCCACATTTGGGAGGGTGACCCTGTTTGGCCCCATTGAAGAAACCCCAAGGAGTCTCATAATCTAGTGAAGGCATCAAAGGCACCCTAAATTTTTGTCGCTTATAATCAAATTTATATTCCTTTGTAATTTTTTCAATTAAAATTGCCACCACTTCTGCTAGGATTTGCTTCTCGTGAGCAAAATTTTTATTGAGCAAAAATCAAATTGAATTTTCATTTTTCGGCCCCCGCAGGTGCCCCTTTAGCACAGTGCGAGATTCTCGCAGGTGCCCTTAAGGCCACCTGCAAGAATCCTGGATTCTTGCAGGTTCCGTATGGATAGCCTGCGAGAATGCTCGGGCGCAAGTTTTGGCCATAAAACGAACCCAAAACCTTGAAAATTGCCAATAAAAACAAAAACTAAACCATGGAAAAGGTAGAAGATCAAGAGCTTACCTCGTTGAGGGAGACAGTTCGCCAAATGGTTGCTTGTGCCTCCCACGATCGCGCAATGAAATTTGGGGGAAAAAGAGGTGTTTTGGGCAAAGTTCTTGGCAAAATCACAATGAAAATGGTAAAAACCCTTTTTACCCATATTTATTCACTTTTTACCATTTTCGTTGATTTTTATATTGTTTTGTCCATCAAACCTAATGCCTAATAGTCCTATGAGTGTGACTTTTTGCAGATATAGTAACTTTGAAGTCCACACGAAGGAGTATAGATGTTTTTTCTTTTGTGTTGCATGTACGACTGCTTTTTATGGTTTTTAGAAAAACCTCGAGTTCAGTGTTCGTTTGTTCTCGCGCTCGAAAATACATGAGAACGTAATCGAATATATTTTTCTTGTCTTTTCGTACTCGTCATGGTAACACGAAAACGACAAACACAAAGGAGTATCTTTTAAGCTCTTTTCACACTCCATAAAAACGAAAAGATCACCGAACGACCTTGTTCTGTTCACGCTCGTAAAAGTATTTGAACAAAACGTTCGATGGGCGATAGTTTATCACTTTTTTGGTCCTGTCGAACTATTTTACTAAAAAGGAACCGAGAGAGTTCTTTTTAAGTGTTTTTCAGACTCTCAAAACATGAAAAACCCCAGAGTTTTCTGTCTTTGGACTCGTTAAACAAACATCGAAAGACCCGTAATGGGACCGAGCCACTCATTCGTAGGGTTTGTTAAACATACTCCGAGGGACTCGTCCGAAGGATGAGCTTATATCAAGAAGCATATGTTATCCTCCTCAAGCTTGTGTAAAAATAAAGAGGTACTCGCCAAAAATGGTGGGGGAAATTTCGGGAAAGGGATGTGTTTTCGTATTCATATTAATGGTAGTAGGTGTCGCTCTTGAACATGACACCCCCTATTCATTATTTGAAGCCAGTTTGGGAAATCCATTTGTCTCTCGTTCGACTTGCTACACGGTCATATCCTGGGTCGTCCCTGAGTCAGTGTTGTCGAGTCCTTGGTTGTGTCATTCACATGTTCAAGAGAAGTTCATTCAAACCCTCTATTGAGTCGGCCATCTGCAATTGTCCATTCTTTCCATGTTGGCCTTCTCTATGTCCGTTTCAACCTATACTCTGTTTCACCTTCAAAATCTGTTACTTATTTCGTGTCATTGATGGGGGGATACATCAAGGTCCTTCTGTGACGAGTCTTGTTCCGTCGACTCCAACTCATTATCTGAAAATAAGACTTAGAAATTATTTGGTACCTTGGAACTTGCATGCCTCAATGGCAGGTTTCCTCACTTTCGATAATGGGTTTTCATTATTGACCCTTGACCGAGAGATTCCATCGAATGTTCGACCTCAACTCATTTATTCACATTTGGTGGATTGTGCTAATGTACCTTGGGAGTCATTGACATCAATGGTGATTTCTCTCACACTTGTTAATGGTTTCATCAATGGCCGGTAATCAAATGGTTTCTACCATGTTCGACTTGAGCACATGTAATCACATGGCTAGATTCGTACTTTCAGGTGACAGGATTGAAGACCTTGGGTCTCATCTTTTTGATCCAGGCTGCGATGGAATATGTATGATTTGCAGACACATAGATCCACTTTGTATGTCACGTGGCTATGTCGTCTTAATTTGAGTCTTCTCACTTAGATCCACAGTGTATTCCTGGTGGCTATGCAGTATTTTGACGGCATGGATCCACGGTGTATGATTGGTGGCCATGACCTACATTCATGATTTCATCCGTCTGTGATTTGAGTATGGGAATGCCTACCTCAGAACTGGTATTATATTTCGTAGATGCTTGGTTGTTTGCAGGTTTCTGATTAGGTGCACTCCTGGTTTCTGACACACACACGCAATTTACAAAGTATTTCGGCTGTCACAAATTTCGGCCTCATACTTTGGGGGGMATTCTGTTACACATGATTTTGGTCACTTTGGTGATGTCTCAACARTGATGTATTCAGGCTCCCAACAAGGACTTTTTGCCTGAGAAAAAGTGGCTCTTGTCTCCTTCCAAAAACATATTTTAAAGATGAGTTCGTAGGCTGCCTATGGCCTAGGGTGCGAGAATTCCTCATTCTCGCAGGCCACCCACACTTAGGGTGCAAGCTTCTCGCAGTCTTCTCCATACACAAGGTGTGAACCTGTTTTTAAGCTTGGAAAGGAGAAGAGGTCTCGAGGGTTCTAGAAGGGAATTTTCTAGAAAATGAGTTGGCATTGTATGGTTTTCATTTTACCGACTTCTAGGTTTGATGGGATCATCCTCATCCATGTAACCATCTCTCCTTCTCCTATATATTGAAAGGTTTCTCATGGAAAAGATTAAGCAAGATTGAATGAAGAATAGGTGAAAGAATTGTGTGGAGAACTCTGCTTGGACATAAGCTTGAGGACTCTATTTGGTCTATCAAGAGGAATTGGATCTTCTTCATGCAAGTATAGAGCAATTGTGTGTGTTGGAACCAAGGGTCACTGAAAGGAAGCTTGCAACATCAAGGCAATCAGGTTGTATCTTCTACTTTCAATTAATATGATATAGTGACATGTCCCTTTCCCATAAAGTCACTCTTACTTTATTGTGTAATTCCTTGATCATATGCATAAGTTGACGTTGAATATATTTTACTATCTTCACTTTGGTTGGTTTGTGTTGTCTTGGATTTGACTTCACGAGAGTACCGGAGCGAAGAGGGAACAACATAGACTTAAGGAAGTGATATAAAGGTATGTCACTTATTCTTTCCTATTAGTAGATTCAATGATTACAACTTAGGGAAAGAGTCGTGTCCTGTCCTGTTTCGTTCTAGATCTGTTAGTGTCTGCACCTACCGATTAGTCCGATAACAATGGCGCTTTCATCTCTCTGTTCTTTGAGAATCATCAAATAGTTTTACTGAAGTGGATGACTCTTCGCATACTTTGACCACTTGATGAAGAGTTCCTCACATGTGTTGGCATATGAGAACTTGTGTTGGTCCATCGGAGCTGAAATAATTTCTTTCACTTCTACTGCTCGTGCTATGTACTTGACCATTTTAACACTTAACCGCTGCAACACTGCTTGAGCCTTAATCAGACGCTCCATGAACTGTTGTACTTGACCTGGCACCATGCTTGCCACTTTTGCTATCTCTGTTGTCAATGCCGAGTCTTGTTTTGCATGTTGTTTGACTATGTCATGCAGGTCGACAAAGTCCTCGAGTGAGCCGAATTCTGGAAGGTTGATGTCCTTCATCTCCCGGTTAATATTTCCCCAACTCTTTTCGCACTTGACCCACTTCTCCTGAATCTCCCGTTGAGGTTACTGGGCCATTTTTACCTAGTATTCGGCCGCTTTCCTAATCTGATCTATGCTGCTGTCCCTCAACACCCGAATGTCATGCTCTTCGACGTCTCGACCCTTTTGAACTTCGCTGATGTAATCGATCCTTTCTATTGCTTGGTGAGCCTTTTCATACCACCTTTCCACGTCCTTGCAGGTCGCTAATGCCATAAGGGTGTCTTCTTGGAAATCGACTATACCTGCAGTGAAAAGGTGTCGTTCATTCGTGAATTTGGCATAGGCACCTTGGAACTCACTTCTCAAAAATACTATGGCCTGTGTAGAGTCCTGATAGTACTTTGCCAAATGGCGCAGATGCTCCAACTCCTTAAGCGCAACGACCAACTCCTTTTCATCTCTTCTTGATCTATCCAATGTGGCATCCGTGATAGCCATCCCTACGCTGATAAGTTCAGACATCTTGGTATGTTATGTGACGAGCAACTTCTCCTCTGTGGTGATGAGAATCAAACTATCCAACGTAAGCCTCCTCTTTTTAGTGGTTCTCTTCATGATTTCTTTTCTCTTACGGTCATAGGCGATCGATTGTATGTTGGCGACCTCATCAACATGTTTGACAATTTTTTGTTCTCCCCAGGTTAGAGTATCTCCCAGTCTCCCGACCATATGTATCTGTTCCAGGATTGGTTCCTGGACTTCTTTTATATGTCCTGATGGCTCGACCTTCATTTGTTGTGCCTCGACTGGTGAGGCATCAGCCGAAATCGAAGAGTCAGGGATAGGTCCAATATTTACTTGGTAATCGACTGTTGATGTGTCGATTTATTTCTGTGGAACTTCCTCTTTCTCACCTCCTGATCTCAGCTCATCCCTAGATCTATCCATTGGTGTTCTCGACAAGTCAATGGTCGCTCTGTAAAAGGATTTGAATTAGAGCATCGAGACATAGGGTAGATTCTCTCTCAGGTTCCCTTTCCTTTATAATATGTACTATGGTCAGTAGGGAAACCTCCGAACTCTCCTCATCATCATAGATGGTTATTAAGTCAAACAAGGGGTTAGGTACACTTGTCCTACCCGATGTCCTTGATATCTCAGGCTGGGTTGAAATTCCCCCTGGTGATCTGATCTGCGGTGATGGAAATTCAGGGTTTTCGGACTCGATGATTTCTTCAAGTTGTATTGGCTCTAAGCCACTTGGCTCTCCTCTACTTGCGATTGGGTCGTCAGCGGGGATCCTTGACATCTCTACGAGGCCTAGATCATTCTGTAACTGTTCAATGATTCTTTGCACCCGTTCTAGCAAGAGCAACCCTCTTCTTTGTGCCTTCGTAGTATCTGTTGCTCTGATTTCCTCCTTAGCTCTTAGGGATTCTTGAGCCAACTGCTCTATCATCTCCACCTGTTCATCCATGCTCATGGCCTTGAACCTGGTCATATTTGGGTTGGCCATCCTCTATACTACCTCTTCCCTGTCCCGAGCGCACTCTGTGAAAATTTCATTCTCAAATTTATCATGTGCATATGGCCAACAAGATGATACCTGTGAAGCATGTTGGAGGACCAGGCCTTTATGATTGTGCTTGCGGAATTGACCTGTCGGGAACCTGAATTCAAATTGGCTTAGCCCTTCCTATTTGTCTTGAGCAGTGTCCTTTACCAAATAAAACCCCACATGGAAACGGTAGGGTTTGAAAGCCCGCTTCTTGTCCTTGATTAGCGTGGCGTTATAGCCCTGTAGGATGGTCTGATAGCAGATTTCTCCCACAACGAGCTGGTTTGGGATGTGAGCGGGGAGTATATGCGGTGCTTTGGTGGCCCCGAACACCTTGATATAGATTGAGCGTTCATCCAAATACCAGTGGCCTACCTTTGCTATCATTTTCTTGGCTGCTGCGGATAATCTCGGGCATTCCTTTTTAAATATAATAAAATGAATACAAGTGATGAATTCATCGTAAATGAGTGCGTAAGATTTTTTGTACCTATTCTCTCAAAGTATGTTGAAATAAACGTGAACAGGGAGCTCCGCAACATGCCAGCTTAAATTCATGTCGGGGAAGATAGTTCTCGCACAGATAACATCGAGCAAGTACTAGGCCATGTGGAAAGCGAGTGCTTCCCCTTCTTTTGATGTCTGAGCCTGTTGTACATAGATGCTCAATTGTTTGGAAATGATCGCTCCCCAGTTGAAATTACTTGTAGAGATCACCACTGTGTATGCCAAGGGCATCCATGCTTCTGAAAACTTGGACCAGTCCTTCTCTCCATATAGTTGGAAGATGATATCCATAGAGTAAATGCATGGCTCCCTCAGGTTGACTGTCCCATACCATCCATTTCTCCGGTTTGTAAACTTTTTGTCCTCCTTCCACCATGAGGCCATCAACCGGCTGGTGTCATGGAATTCATAGAACTTTACCACGAAGTCTGTGTTTAGCCACTCTTCCGGGTCTATGAGCTTGTAGTACTTCTGGACTTCTATCGTTAGGAAAAATCCGACACACTCACCATTCTCATCGTTGATTAAGCATTTATGCACGTCTGTATGGTCGATTAGCCACTTCAAAACCTATATGCAAGGGAAAATCGAGGTTCTGCTGGCTACCTGTTGATGGGCGAAAATGACCGTCCATCAATTGGAAAAGTGAGTCCGGTCCGGGGTTGTCTAAATAACCCAAGCCGTTTGGTGTAACTCGTTCTGACGGGTTTAATGGCTCCGTTAGCCAATCTAAGAATCCTAAAAGAAACGAATAAAAGAGAGAAATAACTAAATAATTACTAAACACACTATATATATGTACATATGTTCAAATGTAACTATAGTATTTGTAATTAAGCAGAAGATATACATGTCTCATTTATTTACATGATTTACAAGATGCAAGTTTTAATCAAAACTTACGAAAATCGATGTGAAAAGTGTTTGCTTCTAGGAAGCAGATAAAGAAAGCACATAAAAATATTTATTGTTTTTCTTTTATAAATTTAAAGAATCTTGCAAAAAAAAGTTAATGAAACATGAACATGTGGATAGTCAAAGCTGAACCATATATCCTAGTTTCAATGATATGTAAATGACAGAAAAATACAAAGAAGCTATCATGTCAGTGAATTAGTGAGGTGTATCCAAGCATCTGCATGAGTGGTGAACATCCAACTTCCATGTCCAAGAGAGAAATCTGCAATGAACCTTATGACTATTCTAAATAAATTCAGAACATGTATTGGAAGCTTAGGTTTTAATGATAGAAAATGAAACACAAACATAAACCTGTGATCTCATAATTATACATGATTACAACAAGATAAATCTAGAAGCAATCTATGCATTTTATCATTCAATTTAAAACTCAAAGATAAATCTCATTATTTAAATCGAAGTTATAATCACAACATTTGTATTTTGATGAAGCAAATGATAGATAGTATTTATAATATAAACCTCTTACACATCACAGATCATTTAATCTAAAGATATCAAACCTGCACATGTAATAGGATTGAAAAAAACATAAATAACAACATTATAAACAAAAGGCTAAAGCCAAAATGCATATATGTCGTTCTATTAAGTTTTTGGAATCACTTGTCCATTGTGTAGTCCTGGAAGAAATGTTTTGGATAATAGACTTTAAAGATTGGAAAAATTAATACATAAATGATAATAATTAACCATGTATTGATAAAAAAGACTAAAACTATTTAAATCAATGCATAATTAATTATTCAAAGAATATGAATATATTATAATGAAAATAAAACCATTTTACTCACAGGACAAAAGCCATTAAGCAACCTGGAATTCCATATTCTTCTTTGAAAATATTCGTCCATTCTCCCAAAGATTCCAGCCATCCATTACTCCATTTGAAAAAAAATAAAAGTTTACAAAAGAAATAATATACAAAAGAGAAAGGATTAAAATCTTCCTCTCCAATTCTTGGATCTCCTTAGCTCTGATCTTTCTCATATATTTATAAAATGAATGAACAGTCTGGGCGTCACTATTAATTTCCGCCACCTGAAATTTGCCTCTAAAAGAGACCAAAATATCTCTCAAATCGTGCATTTGTTTGGGAAAATATCTACGCGGAAGGTAAATGGGTCCATTTTGGTTCTAGGTTTTCAACCGTTTCTCCAAATTCCTCACGGTTTGGCTGCAATCAGTCCTGCAAAATCACGTGTCTGATTTTGACGCCTTTCCAAATTTTATCTGTTGTTGCTCATAAAATTATTTGTAGCAATCCAATATTATTTTTGGATCAATCATATTGAACGTATTTGGATAATAAAATCAAGCCATGATCAGATCCGTATCAAATATTTGATAATAGAAACCTGTGAAACAAAAAGAAAC
>JASDQU010735166.1:0-16464 GCA_032191745.1 Picea mariana
CCTCTTCTTCGTCATCTGAAGTGACCTCAATATAATGTACCTATCCTCGTCCCATGCACTTGTGTGAGGGATTCCATGGCTCCTTGCATGTGAAGCAGAGTTGCTTCCTTCTCAGTTCCCTCTTGGTGTTGTCATCTATTTTGCCACGGCCCCTGTCATAACCCTTAGGGTCACATCCTCCCTGGTTTATTGGAGGCCTTTGATCTCTTCCACCATTGTTAAGAGGTGGTCCGGGTATGAATTTTGGTTTAGCAACTAGACCCAGATCCCTCATCTTCCAAATGGCTTCCTGTAGGCTGGTAGGCTTGAAGGCCTTAACCCAACCCTTCAAGGGTTCCGTCAATCCTTCTGTAAAGAGCATCATGAGCTTGGTTGGGGACATATCTTGCACCATCACTGCCAACCTCTGGAACTCATCAATGTATGCCTCAGCCGTACCTGTTTGCTTGAGTTGGGTGAGCTCCCGAAAATGTAACTCAGGATCTCCTAGATCAAATCTATCAATGAGCCTCTGAGTGAATTCTGTATAAAATACAATCTGGTTGTGGCCGAGTGTGGTGAGCCCATGGTACCACCAGTCGTGAGCCTTGCCATCCAAGTACATAGTGGCAAACTTGATGGCCTCCATCTCTCTCATGGGATTAAGCTGCAGGTAAGTATCCAGCTTCTGCACCCATGCTTGTGCTGTCTCCTTAGCCGTACCATCAAAGTATGGAATCTCTATCTTCCCTGCCCTTTGATCAAACTCAAAGCTGCCCCTGTGGTTCGTCCTAGGTTGGTTTCTGAACTTGAGTTGACAATACTGATCTAGGGACATCTGTCTTTGAACTTTCATATCCAAGCTGTAGTATTCCCTGGTACTCCTGGCTAGTTGTTCCACAAAATCTTCAACCTATTCATGCTACCCTTGCTCATCTGTGAATGTGGGCATGTATGGTCTGGGGTTAGCTCTGCTACCTGAATGTCGACCTAGCGGTTCATTTGTGAACACTGGCACGTATGGCCTATGATTGGTCCTGCTACCCATTTGCCCATGGAACGTGCCACCTCCAAGACTTCCTTCGGATCCCGGTGCTTTCCCCAGGTTATATTTGACTTCCTCATGGGTTCCACCGAACCCTCCAACCTCCTTATTCCCATACGTATCAGGATCTTTGCCTCGATGGGTTACTTGCATCAAAAGGTCAGTTATCCTAGTTTGGTTCTCGTTCATTTTCTGTAGATTCTCATCAACTTTCTTCAAGGTTTTAGAGATTTCGACCTATCCCCTTCTGTTGGTTTCCTGATACTCATCCAACTGTTAGACCAATGTGCTTTCTGTGCGGTTCATGTTTTGTTGGAACTTACCAAATTCGGCTACTAGGAGAGCCAAGCCCTGAGGCTCATGGTCGTCTCCTGACCCTTCCACTTCTGCCTCTATTTCACTGTCGTTTTTCTTCCTCCGACCCATAACAATTCTCCTGTACCTCTACATACACCGATCTCTCCACAGGTTTGGAGGATCGAGGCTCTGATACCACTGTAATGATCCCAAGCCAAATTTTTTCTTGGAATCACTAACTACTACTGATCTATTGATGTGCAGGTATTTATTGAGTTATTAAATGCATACAAGATTCATCAACACATGAAGATCACAATATATTCAAGATGTAGAAGCACAAGCAAAGATCTAACCTTTTTATTATGAGCAATGTAAGATCAATACAATCAATGGTCGATCTAGCATAAACCTCAGATGGTCGTACAAGCAATAGATATGAGTTGCTACAAAATGCTCTCGACAATACAAAATAAGCCTCCAAAGGCTAGATATACAATGAAGACTGAATCAAGTAGATCTGAGACGTACTTATGCTCAACCTCCAAGCTGGAAAGTGCCACGCCCTGCTAGAATGTTGAAGCCCTCAATAATTCGGCCCTGCTACCAAAAGTGTCCAATCATCCTGAGAAATATGCCAAATGATAGATCGAGCAACTGTAAGAACAACCTAAATGTCCAAATTCTCAAATCCACTCTCAAACCCCGTAGATCTGAATTCCTCCACTGAATGGTGCACCCCACTGGATGACTAAAACCCTAGCTGGTTCGGCCCTGATGAAGGAGACCTCCAAATGCTCTGAAACTCTCCAAGAATATAGATCGGGCTATGAGAATCCCGTGGGAGAAGTTTCGAACTCAGATCTCAAGCAGATCTCCCTAGATCTGAGTTTTACTGAATCACAGGACGTCCCCTATGGCTCCAAGATGTCCCAATCTACAAACAAATGTAGAATGATGATAACCCTCCAGAAAAGCCCTCAAACTGATGGTCCTGCCCCTGCAAACAAAACCCAACTGTCGGAATGGCCCCAGGCCCTCAGGATAAGCTGGATCGAACCTCCCTCTAGGTGACGGTGCGCCCTTGCTGGAAACACAAGAACAGTATGGCCTGCTACCTTCTAAAGCGCTAGATGGAGATGGATTGAGACTAGAATGGTGTGGAGGAGTCTTTCATCCCCGAGACCAAGCTGCAGAACAAGGTGAGTGGATATTTCACCACTGAGTTGCTCACAAGGGTTTGTATAGCAAAACCCCCAAACTGAATGCTCAAGAGCACTAGCAAATGCTAATCCAAAACCAGAATGAGTAATAGGTGCACCCCAACCTCTTACTTATACTTTTCCTTCTAATTCTCTATTGAGTTAGGTTAACTCACAAGGTTAATCTTCTATTCTTTTGTTGAGTTATCTTTTACTCCTTTATCCTTTTCCTTTCTTAAGTCAACTTAAAAATATAACTTTTAACTTCTTGACTTTCCCCCCCCCCACTCAGTGTGAGACTATGACCTAGTGGGGGTGCCCAGGCCACTGAGTCTCCTCATCACCTCTCTAAGAGGTGGGGGACATTACACTTTCCCTCTCGAACTTTGTAACTGTTAAACATTGAGATTGAGAGTAACTTCTCTACTCTATTAGCAACTACCCTCCTCTAGTGTTGCTCTCTGTGGAACTGGTTCCTCCACTCTCTCTCTACAATTGCTTCCTCTACAACTGCTTTATCTGGAAAATAGAGTGGCTCAATAATTAATCCCTCTAGAGCTGAAGATGACTCCTCCTTTGTCTCTGCTCCCTTTGACACTAAAGGTAGCTCTTCCTCCTTCTCTGGAGATAACTCAATCTCTACTCCCTTTAGATGTAGTACCACCTCCCTCTCTGGGAATGCCTCTACATACACTAGAACTGTCTCTGTTATCTAGTATGTGTAAATGTGTTGAACCTGCACAGAATAGATCTAGCTAAACAATAATACACGCATTTGCAGAGAGAATTGGAGAAGGAAGAAGAAGGGGAGAAAGAAAGGAAGAATTCTCATTAACCGTATTCCACACTCAAAGAGTGAATAATTTACAATATATGTAGGATAAATGAGTAACTAATGAGCCATAGTGATGGTTTAGATTGATCTGGACAAACACCAACAATTACAAGAGTAAACTGCCACCTAGTCTAGTCTCTCAGACAGTTACAGGAGTGAACTGCCACCTAGCTGAGTTAACTAGTCAACTAGTCTTCAGTTAACTGACTGAACAAAGAGTAGTGAGTTGATGATGATCCCAATGTTGCATGGTGACAAAACCAATGCAACATCTAAACTCAACTCAACTAGTCAAACTGAAGTGTCAATAGAAAGAGAATATTCTCCAGGTGGAATATTCTCCCCTAAAATATAGGAGATTGGATAATGACTAATTATGACTAATAAACAAAGAATAAACTTAAGAAAAATAAATCCTAGGTGTGTGTGAAGTAACTCCAACACCCCCCCTGAACATCACTATGGTGAAAATAAAGGATGGGTCCCGACTACAAGGCCATGTTAGGTACCCAAATACAAAAGACACACTGAACTAAACAAGGAAAGAGGGAAAACCTCATGGGAACAAAACCCCCCCTCAAATTACAATGCATAAAATAAAAAATGAAAAAGAACAAAAGGCAATTGCTAAGCAACCATGTCCTTCACTCCAAGAAGACCTCGCAACTGTGCAAGTTTGTGCTCTTTGAAGATTTTGTTGAAAATGTAGATGTCTGCACAGATCTGATGAAGTATATGAATCATTGATATTTCCACACATGTCCACTTTATCTTCTTGTAATTAATAATATCCAAATAAAGTTTGGATGAAACTTTGAAAACCGTACAGCCGTTTCTGGAAAAATGCTAAAATTTTGTTGATTTTAAAACGATCATAACTTCACTTTTCGGACTCCGTTTCGAATGATTTTTTTTTTGAAATTGAATATTTTCCCGAGAGGAATTCAAATATCCAATTTGTTTCTGCAAATTTTTCTCAGAAAATATCAGGATGGCGTCTAATGTGCGCAGCTCTCTTTTTTACTCCTAAGATGCATGCATGGTGCATGCAAAAGTGTCTGCATGTGACTCCCAAGATGCATGTCATACATATTCCACATGAATTTCTGAAAACAAATCTGAAATGGAGTAGACATCATCTTCAATTAATGGAATACAAATTTCTACAAAAACTTTTGTAGAAGACTCTTCATAATAAGAGACTTGATCTTCTAATGGCTTCTCTTCTGGCTCTATCTATTCAACCTCTTGCATGAAATCTTCACAATATTCTTTATTCCCAAATAGAACCTCCAATCTGGTCCATAATTCATTCGGAGTTAATCCTTGTGATTCTTCATATACTTGATGGAAAAGTTCGAGAGAAACAGACATGCCAATACTTCCTATGGCCATATCTTGTCTATTGAGAAAGTCATTTTTCTCATCGACAGCATCAAGCTCTACTTCCATTGCCATAGTTATTTGGTACAAGCCTCTGCATCTAAGATGAAGCAAAACTTTTGGCTTCCATTCCAAATAGTTATGAGGCATGAGAAGTATTTCCGATGGATAATCCATCTTTTTGTTGTCTTCAATCTTTTGTACCTGCAAAAAATGATTTGGTGTAGCTTTTGCTTAGCAGTCCGTCGACTCTGATACCATGTAAATGTGTTGAACCTGCACAAAATAGATCTAGCTAAACAATAATACATACATTCGCAAAGAGAATTGGAAAAGGAAGAAGGAGAGAAAGAATGGAAGAATTCTCATTAACCATATTCCACACTCAAAGAGTGAATAATTTACAATATATATAGGATAAATGAGTAACTAATGAGCCATAGTGGTGGTCTAGATTGATCTAGACACACACCAACAATTACAAGAGTAAACTGCCACCTAGTCTAGTCTCTCAGGCAGTTACGGGAGTGAACTGACACCTAGTCTAATCTCTCAAGCAGTTACAGGAGTGAACTACCATCTAGTTGAGTTAACTAGTCAACTAGTCTCCAATTAACTGACTGAACAAAGAGTAGTGAGTTGGTGATGATCCCAATGTTGCATGGTGACAAAACCAATGCAACATATAAACTCGACTTAACTAGTCAAACTGAAGTGTCAACTAAAAGAGAATATTCTCCCCTAAAATATAGGAGACTGGATAATGACTAATTATGACTAATAAACAAGGAATAACCTTAGGAAAAATAAATCCTAGGTGTGTGTGAAGTAACTCCAACAGTATGATCCCATCCTAGAGGTATACTTCTCCTTGAGAATTCTTGTCTCGGAGCATCATGTCTAGCAATGTATCTCCTTGACATCATGTTGGAAGGTCTTGCCCTCCATGTCTGCCTCTCTACATGAGCCAACTAGCTCCCTCTTGTTGTTTGCACAATGCTCTAACTCTAGTCTAGTATGTGCTCTCATTGTCCACTAACCAAGTCCCCCTTCTAGAGATTGCACCAAAAAGAGAGAAGATCAAGGGGACTGATCTACATTTCTCTTTCATTGCTTGCACACTAGAAATATTGATGACATGCATAACATTATTGAGCACACATACCAGAGAAAGTGGCTCAAATACAATAAGACATCTTCCGAGCTCTCATACCAAGGAAAATGGTCCTTCAAAGAAATAAGGTTTCCTATATCAAGGATAATGACCCTTGTTGCCAATTGTCTTGCTGCCCAATGCCTACTACAGTCGTTGTCATCTTCAAGTCTTAACTACTTAAAATATTACATTTTTGTCCCACACTAGAGCAAGACCATCCACTGGTTCAATATCAATTTCGAAAAGCATTTTTTTGCAAAGGAGAAAAGGTTTTCCATTACTTTTGGCAATGAGGAGAACATCTACAACTCTTCCTTGTTTATGTCATACTTTGCCTCATGAAACCACTCGCTTCAAAAGCAAATATCCTAATAGCACATATCCATAGTTTCTTCAACATGTTTTTCTTATGTGATTAAGCATGTTGTGGATATTAGGGTTTCCAAACCCTAATATGCTCCATGCCAAGTCTTTTAACTAATTGCACATCATTATCAATGCCAAGTCTTTAACTAATTCCGCATCTTGAGGATATGTAATGACAGTGTCCCACGACTAACAAGAATTTGACAAAACTGGTTTCCAAACCTGATTTTAGTGAAAGGCTCATCTCCTACATTTTGATGAAGAGATTTATGCACCAACATAGTCCCCAAACCCATTGGCATGCACACTCACATACAAATCAACAAGATAGTGTTACCTTCGTCTCTATCTACAGAGAGCCTTTTCCTACAAAAGAATTCCCCCCTTAGTTACAATTAAAATTGGAATGAAACCACCGACCACACGATTATTCAAATTAAGATCCCATTTAACTCTGTTAAAATGTAATAACATATCGCCTGAGAGGGATTTCATTCAACCTTACTATGACTACTACAACATTATACAACGTAGCTCTGTTAGCTAGAAGGTTTGTCAACTTAGCGAATGTCTAGAATTTCATAGGCTTTGTACCATATGCAATCATGTACTCACCTGACATCTTTTTTTTCTTCAAAAGAAGGCATCATCTTAGCAACTACCTTCTTTCTCTTTCGCATGTATTACATCATTGCTAGCAGTAGCGACCCAAATCCATTAATCCAAATGTCTTCTCAAAAATCCCTTCAAACCCTATGACAACATGCATACACTGTTATACCAATGTAACAACCAACACTTTCTTCTAATGCATTGCATTCAATTGTCCTTCTCATGTGGGTATATCCACATTTTTAGTTTGGAGAATTCAGTTCATATTGCAAATATAAGGTTAGCATCCATCCCTACTTGGGTTCAAACAATAGGTTTTCATATCAAACCCACACTATGTCAATTTAAGAGCCATGACCTCTTGACTTCTGTAACTCCATTTTGCATCTCTAAGAATCATCTCTCATGTAGGTATGTAGAAATATTCACACAAAACGCAAGCTATTTCTCATTTTCCTAGGCCCTCCTATGAGGGAGTCAAGCCTAGTCCTACTCTGATACCATACTGATTATTCTATATGAGATGATATGTGAGATCGATATTTTATTACAATGATGAGTGTTCCATATATAAAGAACATATGGTGACCATCCATGAAAGTATGCATCCTTTGGATAATAAATAACTATTTTATTATTATTATTATTATTATTTAATAATTAATAATTATATTATTAATTATTAATCTAGAAGAATGTCTTCTCAATGTTGTCCAAACATCAACAAGATTCGAGCAATGAAAATAAAAAGAATTTTCTCAAAGGCAACATCTCAAGAACAATCTGGGTTCCTAGCTAGAAGACAGATACATGATTCAATAGGAGCAGCCCAATAAGGGCTTCATATCGTAAAAAACAGCAATGGTCATGAAATTCAATGTGTCAAAGGCATATGACAGATCTAGTTGGTTATATATCAGGTTGATACAACTCCATGTGGGATTCAACCTCCCTATTGTCATGTGGATCATGGGGTGTCTAACTTCTATGTCCTTTGCCATCTTAATCAATGGGTCATCATCCAAGTTTGTCAACGCCTCAAGGGCTTGGAGACAAGGATGCCCCCTTTCCCTTTCACTCTTCCTTATCATTGTTGAAGGGTATAGCAGAGCAATTCTGGAAGCCAGGAGAGTGGGGGTTATAACAGGTCATAATTTAGAATGGGGAGGTCTTTATTATTATCCCATGTTTTATTTGTAGATAATGTTTTATTGTTCAGTAATGGATCTCCAAGAGAAGCCAACAAACGGTGGGAAAATCTTGATCTATACAGCAAAGCAACAGTTATAAATATCTATATTCACAGGTCAGCAATCTCTTTTAATGACTTGGAAGTCGAAGAAAAGAGGCAAATACTACGGATTCTCCCTTTCAAACATACTGATTTTCAAACAGGTTTTAAATACTTGGGTTTTTTATTAAAACCATTGTTTAAAACTCAGACTCGGAATCAATCATGACACTTGGACTCGTACTTGGACTTGAACTGACTCGGACCGATCTGAATGAAGCAACACAGAAAACATCAAAGGAGCTAAGCTCGAAGACAACGAAATACATAAACACCAGAGATTGGTTGCTAAGCTGGAAAGTGATGGTCATAGGGCCAGTCCCAAAATTATTAAAATCTACTCAACTGCCACTCCCAATGAATCATCTGCAATAGCTGTCAAAAGACCAAAAAGTTTGAGATGTGCTTGGATCGAAGTGCAAGAAACAGGATATCATGGTGGGGGCATGCTCCAAGCTATTGCTAGATGTCGTGGATACTAGAACACCAAAAAGTTTGAGATGTGCTTGGATCGAAGTGCAAGAAAGATGATATCATGGTGGGGGCATGCTCCAAGCTATTGCTAGATGTCGTGCATACTAGAACTGTTGAAGATATGAATGAAAAACAGCACCATAAATACGCACAAAGGCATGCTTACACCACAAGAAGAAAGGTGTATAGTGTGCCTTTGGGATCTATGGCGGCCAGCTATGCAATGCAAGATTGGCAAGCGGTACGATTGAAGCCACAAAAACGTTGCAATGTGCTGGGTGCAGAGTCACAAACAAGAGTATTTGCGTGGTGGTCTGAAAATGAGATAGCGAACCAAGGGAAAACAGCAGCTATGTGTGAAGAAAGTATACATCAAAATTTGGAGTAACTCTGCTTAGAACCAACGCACGAATATCTGGGTGTTGAGATAGCTTCATGACATATACAAATTGCAGCGTACGGAATAAAAGAGGGCTAATAGAAGGGGTAATTATCAATAAAAGGGAAACTAGGCATTGGATTGACAAAAACTCCACCAATTAAATGGTAGCCTCTTTATGCCAACCTGTACCAGTTAAGTGCCCCACTCTTTATGCCAACCTCTACCAGTTAAATGCCTTGGCATGTGTTTTTTTAGACGATATATTGAACTAGGTTATATTCAATGGGATGCAAGAAAAACGTTCATATGGGTGGGCTGGGTACAAATTTACAAATCAATGCATAGGACATCGATGAAGGGCACGACAAGTTCTGGAATGGAAAAAATGAAAAAATGTAGTTATACTGATCCATTAGGTATTTTTCCCCAAGACCATTTTTGTAAGTATCATTTATCTACTTGTTTTAATTGAGATCATAAGGACTTTAGTCACCTGGGGCTTGGTAATTTTCACAGTTGACCATAATGAAACTCTTACTCCAATTGTCGAAGGATTCTCCCAAAAATAAAGAGTTGCCTTAGATGGGTTGATGCACACACTACAAGTTTTGGATTCCATTGTCAATGAGATTGTACTCATGTTGGGTTAATCTAAGTCTAGTGCATATTTCAACCGATACACTTGTCTTGGCACCATATACATAGGAGAAGATTTTTGATCAAGGAAGATGACATGGAGGACAAAGGAGGTTGGTAGGTTGTTGATGCAATGCTCCTTGTATAAAAGGCTTTCACCTTGAAGATTCTGAAGAGAACGGAGTATGAAAGGAAGCAATGATCCAAATTCATCTTTCTCCAAGTTCTTTGATGGTCAATTGTTTGACCAAGCCCTTACAAGAAGGGAGATTCCAGATGTAAAGAGAGTATTTTGGGTTTGACAGAGAACACTTTCTTTAATATGAGGGAGTGTTGTTTTAGTACCTCAGAAAATGTCTAACAAAGCACCATTAATGGCAGTAGTGAGCAAAGAAAATATTGGCTCATGTAGAAGCTACAATACAGCAACCCATTCAACAACCTTAATGTAAGCATCAACAGCATGTCCTCCTTCAACAGTTCCATACAACAGTGAATGAGGGCACGGGTGTATTTATGGAAGAGAAAAAGATAGAGGGCACAGGTATAGGGTTGTTGTACTGTAGAAGCTACAGTACAGCAACCCATTCAACAACCTTAATGTAAGCATCAACAGCATGACCTCCTTCAACAGTTCCATACAGCAATGAATGAGGGCACAGGTGCATTTATGGAAGAGAAAAAGATGAGGGCACATGTATGCGCCATCATCAGTTCAATTCCAGTTTAGATGTTTCCTATTTAGCAGTTCAGTTCTATTTATGAATTTGCTTTAGTTGGTAGTTGCATGTATAGTTAGTTAGGGCACTTTGCATGTGGAAAGTTTCCAAGAATAGATGGGGCATGAATCCGTGGAAGAGAGAGATGCATACTGTACTGTAGAAGCTACAGTATAGCAACCCATTCAACAAATAGGGTTGTTGTACTGTAGAAGCTACATTACAGCAATCCATTCAACACCCTTAATGTAAGCATCAACAACATGTCCTCCTTGAACAGTTCCATACAACAATGAATGAGGGCACAGGTGCATTTATGGAAGAGAAAAAGATGAGGGCACATGTATGTGCCATCATCAGTTCAATTCCAATTTAGATGTTTCCTATTTAGCAGTTCAGTTCTATTTATGAATGTGTTTTGGTTGGTAGTTGCATGTATAGTGTTGAGATTTGGATACCTTGAAAAGTGGTACCCTTGTGTTTGTGAGCTTCTAAACACATGAGGGAAGCACTTTGTACCTTGTACTATGTATTTTGAGTCTAGTTTCACTTTGACTTAGGAGATTTAAGTCAAAAGTGAAATTTGGTCATTTTAGCCTAAAGTGACAATTAATTCACAAAGTGGGTGAATTAATAAACATAAAGTGAAACTATGGAAACTTAAGTAAAGTGGGTTTTGAGTTGAGATTTAGATGAGTTGATCTCTACCATTAATTAGGGATGAGGAGATGATCTCATCCACCCATCTTTTACATTTCCTTATGCTTCCTAAAGGAGGGCGCAAGGGGCAAAGGAGAGCTCATTCCTTGTTATGTTCACTTGAGGAGAAGTAGGAGGAGCAAGAGGATGAGAATGGAAGCATTGGGAGAGGAGAGCTTGCGCACCTCCTTCCATGGAGGGCTCATGGAGGCTTAGGGCCCAGCTTATTTATGGTGATCACACTTGCTAGGAGAAGGGCGCACCATAGGAGTGGAGTGCACAACTAGCAGGTAGCATTTTTACTTGGAGGAAGTTAGATCTGATTGGTTCAATGGAGAGGCAACACGAGAGAGCATCTTTCTGTGGAGGGGTTTCTTCATTGGGTCAAAGAGGAAGGAGGGCACTTCATTTCAGTGGAAAGAGCAACAAAGGGAGAGGGCGCACTAAGCTTGGGCGCACTTCTCACTAAATCCTTTGGCAAGGCTCGTGAGGAGCTTGCTATGTATACAAGTTCCTTTGTATTGTATTACTTGTTGTATCTCATGCTTTAGATCATCATATATAGACATATATTCCAAACTGGTTTTCCCCGGGGGGGTTTTATCCAAGGTCATGTTGACCAAAAATACCCATGTCAAATCTCATGTGTGTTAGAGTGTAAAACTACTTTATTTTCAGCTATAAAGATCTCTAGGTGTGTTACATTTATTTTAGTATGCATGTGCTAACCCTTGGTGACTAAAACTACATGCTAGAGCACCTAAAATTGTGAATGTAACCGTAACAAATCAGCAAGAAGTTCATGAACTGTTGGCTGTCCTAAAACAACAGCAATATCTTCATTGACAATTGAAACTTAGAGCCAACTTGAGGTCAAAGACAGACCTAATTGGCAGCTTGATAGGACTTGGAAAATCTTCATATAGTTAGTTAGGGCACTTTGCATGTGGAAAGTTTCAAGAATAGATGGGGCGTGAATCCTTGGAAGAGAGAGATGCATGCATCCATACTTGCATTCCCCTCTATTGGACGCACCTTCCTAGGATTAGTCCTTTCATGCAAATTGAGAGCACTAATCCCAAGGCTAGGAATAGATCTAGGGTTTAGGTTTATTTCAATGAAAGCATTGTTGTCCATGTGTCCACATTCATTGTATCTCCTAGTCGTTAAAGGAGAAGGAAGGCATATAGGTTTTATTAATTGAAATTTTCAAAGTAGGAAGTAGTGGGTGAAGGGTAGAGTTTGAAGTATTTAGTGTAGTTCCCGTTTTCAAGAATAAAAAACAGTGAATCAATTTGAGTTTCAGATTTGTGTATTTGCCGCTACTTTCTTGATGCAGGAGCATCATTGGCAAGCACACAGAAGCAGGACCACTCAACACGTGGGAATTCTTCCAAAACTTCAACGTTGGCGATTGCGGCCAATTTTGAAATCCACCTTAACTCAACGCTGGAATTTACCTTTGGAGGCATGCTTGAACCAGTGTCGAAATTTACCCTTTGAGGCACGTTTCGAGATTCACAAACAGAGCAGGAGTTCCCACTCCGGCTCTGGATTGAAACTGGACTAAGATAGCATAGGATGAATCTTATGGTAGACTGGTATCCAGGGGAAACCCTAGAAGTTTTTGAGTTAATTAGAAGTTAGGTATGTTCAAGGAAAAAGAGAGCCGCAATACAAAGAGAAATTGGTTGTAAGAGAGAACTGCAAATCAATAGGAGACCTCAGTTTTTGAGTTACTGTAATTTGAATGTATTTTGTAGCCATTTCGGCACTTGTGAATATAACAAAAGGAGAATTGATCCAAATGGGCTTGTGTGAATGTATTTGTGATTTCCTGTTATCTCTATTTTCATGAACAAGTGAATGAATCTCCACAGAGGAGAACGAAATTGTGACTATTAGTTTTTAGTTTCAATTGTTTCTCTTCATTTGAAGCTCTGCAAGGTGTGCATCGAGCTAGAGAGGAACGCAAGGAAATCAAGAGGAATTCCTCTGCGAGAAATACTGTGGATCTGAGTTATCAAAATCCCTCAAACGCAAGGAGTGCGCGAAAAATCGAAGTCTGAACCAGACAAAGCTCAAGAGGAATAACACGTCGAAAAGTGTTATCGAGATCCAGGAACCCATTCCCCGGAAGAAGTAAAGGCCGAGCCTTCGAAGACTTAGAAAATCTTCTAAGTCTGAAACGAGTAAAAGCTCAAAAGGAAGAACGTCATCAAGCATTGGATCATGGTGGAGAACCCCGCAAGTCGTTTAATCAAGTGGAGTTACAAGGAGGTTAGTGACAAGAAAGAGATCTAAGCGTAGATCTGGAGGGCATTACAAGTGATTGATCAAGCACCTCAAGCTTTCAACATTTCGACAACTGGGAGTACAAGGGTCAACAACGTGGGACTCTCGACTGAGGGAACCCTGAAAAGATTGGAGCCGTCAGATCTTCAAAGACCTAGAGCCATTGATCTGTAGCGAGGGGAGATTTCGTGATTTCGACGACCGAGTGGAGGAACGAATAAAGTTCGTGCAGGGCGAAGTCGCGAAACACGAAACGTCGAAATAAGCGTAACCATTGGTCCAAGAGGGACCTAAGTTGTAGATCTCGCGTCATCGGGATTTTGGCATTCATGACTTGGAGGGGTCAAGCGCCTTGTATCACAAGGTTCCGATATCGTAAAAACCGCGATGCACTTTTCATGGTAGAGCTTGTGGTCACGGGTGTGTGGTCACGTGAGTTGGAGAAAAGGGAGGAGCTAACCTCCGTTAGCCCTCATCGGAGTTTCAGGACTTGGAGGAGCCAAGGACTCATCATATTGGAAGGCCCGAGGTCGCAAAACACGACACACCTTTTGGGCCAAGTTCGTGGTTGTGCCCACAGTCACGAGTGGAAAGCATGAGCCTAGCGCTAGGTCGCACAGGCGAACACAGAAAAGGACCTATGGACTTAGTGTCAAGGGTTCCAACTCAAAACCAAGAGAGCTATTTCAGCTCCTAAATCAAAAATCCTGACCAGGAGATCACGCAGCCCTTAGGAGAGATAGGGGGTCTGCATCATTCTTCAGTTTGAACTTTGATGTATTTCAGTTCCTAGTAAAAATCAGATTGCAGTTTTGATAGGGATTTCAGTTTTGTTTTCCTAAGTAGGTAGGTTAGAAATCAGACTAGGGCTGTTACTATGTGCTGAAGAATTTCAAAATCACTAACATGCATTTCCCTCCTGTGGCAGCAGAGATGCAAGGGAGCATTCCATGAGGAACCTAACACTGAACATATTCAATTTAGGAGAATTATACGCCTTTAAGTTTGAGTTACCACCACTTATTACAACTAGGCTTAATTTCTTCAAGAAATATGTAGACTCTTTGTTTTTGGTTTCTTAGTTCATGTCAGGTGAGGAAGCTATTGTCAATAGCCCTCATCTCTTGATTGCAATACAATGTGAAGCAAATTTTTTAATGCATAAGAGAAGCATGTTCCAAATAAGAAAGAAAAGTTGTTCGAGGATATAGAAATTTTCTTTGTGGCACTAGATAGGATCCATATTGAATTATTCTTTATAAACTATATATGCACCGGCCCTTCCAACTAGCAGTCTAGAAAAGGGATGGAAATTTTGCAGTCTCGTTCAACATTGGAGTACAGCCTTACAAATATTTTATTCCCGTGAGCTAGCATCTTGTAACTGCAAAGTTCAAAAAAGTTGAGGATCATCTATAAGTGATACATTTGAGGCACTAATAGTTTCCCACACGAACAAACATTCTAATATTTATACATAAGAATGCTAGGAAGAAACGTTCCAAACATGCACAGGTGTACCCTTAACAGACAAGAGATCTAACCCAAGGAGCACAATGGGAAGATATAATGACGAATAAATCATAAATCATCGGGTGAAAGGATTGAAAGTTAAAACTATGGCCTTGTTTAAGAACAATGTTCTTAGAAAACTTAGTTTATAACTTCATATTTTAAATGTGAAAAATTCTTAAAACATAAACAAAGAAACATTTTACCTTGCATCCAAAAGAGGTCTGATGTTCTACTACCCGGTTTTGTTCAGTGTCCAACTTCATATTGGGATCACCAACTGATTTTGTGTCCAGAAAAGATTCATAGATCAGTTGTGGGGTACTAAATGTTGTAGATCAAGGTGTACTTGATTTTGAGTAGATCAAGGTGTACTTGATTTTGTGTTGATCAAGGTGAGTGTAGCATCTGCATTAAATGTTGTAGTGCAAAAACAAAAGCACAAGATGACATCAAAAACATCCCTCATGCAGTAGCATTTCTTCATTCTATAAGTATGGAGAGCTATGACCTTATTTTTGGGGAAAATAAGTTTGACTATGATGCACGCAATATACTAAACTAGATTTTGAAGCTTGAAAATCAAATTCCCTTCATCATTTTCCAAGTGATATTTGGTTTGGAAGGTGGCTCAGTCGTTGATGTCAATGGAATGCTTTTGGAAGTACTGGTGGATGTTACATCAGATCTATTCAACCCTTTCAACAATAAAAATTTTAAAAGGTTATTTTAAAAAAATTAAAGTTAAAAGGATTTACTATGCACGAGCACATCCAAAAGCATTTTGTCGACATCAACGGCCAAGCCACCCTCCAAACCAAGTATCAGAAAACAATGAAAGGGACTTGATTTTCAAGCTTCAAAATGCCGTTCAGTATATAGCTTGTAGCATGGTCAAAGCTTGTTTTCCCAAAAAATAGGGTCATAACACTTCCTCACCTCGGCTACTGAAAATCCGTCCTTACCCATACTTTTAGAATGAAGCAACCGTCCAATCTTAGCACCAAAGCGAGGGTCTTTCCATCTTGCTTTCTTCGTAGCTGTCCCTGATTTCGCTCTCCAGCTTCAGGATCTCCTCCCTTGCACGATCGGCGAAATCCATATTATTTAGATCAATGGCGAGGTTCCTATTATTATTGAACCTCTTCATCATTCTACGAAGCGCTCTTCCTTTGGTATGGTTCATTGGAGTAAGCTCTGCACTTCCTTGATGATAAGGATCCAAGGAGATGTAAAATCTTTCTTCACCTTATACCTGCATTACACACTCTAATAAACCTGTAGTAATCATCACAGGTATAAAGAAGCAAGGAATACTTCACACAGCATCCAAAACATCAGTCTGGAAGGTGCAGAAACACATGGAAGAAACCAAACAGCAGAATGGGAGAAAACTGAAAGTCAGAAATCACATGACTCAGAAAACAGTCTACTTCATAACAGTTGTAAGATTACATAATGACAAGGTCGTTGCCTTCTGATCCTCAGATTAACTGTCAGATTAACTGATCAGGCACCCAATGCATAAGTAAATACAGAACCCACTCCTCTCCTCCATTCAATTTGGTGGATGGAAGAGCG
>JASDQU010735166.1:16484-29656 GCA_032191745.1 Picea mariana
AATTCTCATTAACCATATTCCACACTCAAAGAGTGAATAATTTACAATATATATAGGATAAATGAGTAACTAATGAGCCATAGTGGTGGTCTAGATTGATCTAGACACACACCAACAATTACAAGAGTAAACTGCCACCTAGTCTAGTCTCTCAGGCAGTTACGGGAGTGAACTGACACCTAGTCTAATCTCTCAAGCAGTTACAGGAGTGAACTACCATCTAGTTGAGTTAACTAGTCAACTAGTCTCCAATTAACTGACTGAACAAAGAGTAGTGAGTTGGTGATGATCCCAATGTTGCATGGTGACAAAACCAATGCAACATATAAACTCGACTTAACTAGTCAAACTGAAGTGTCAACTAAAAGAGAATATTCTCCCCTAAAATATAGGAGACTGGATAATGACTAATTATGACTAATAAACAAGGAATAACCTTAGGAAAAATAAATCCTAGGTGTGTGTGAAGTAACTCCAACAGTATGATCCCATCCTAGAGGTATACTTCTCCTTGAGAATTCTTGTCTCGGAGCATCATGTCTAGCAATGTATCTCCTTGACATCATGTTGGAAGGTCTTGCCCTCCATGTCTGCCTCTCTACATGAGCCAACTAGCTCCCTCTTGTTGTTTGCACAATGCTCTAACTCTAGTCTAGTATGTGCTCTCATTGTCCACTAACCAAGTCCCCCTTCTAGAGATTGCACCAAAAAGAGAGAAGATCAAGGGGACTGATCTACATTTCTCTTTCATTGCTTGCACACTAGAAATATTGATGACATGCATAACATTATTGAGCACACATACCAGAGAAAGTGGCTCAAATACAATAAGACATCTTCCGAGCTCTCATACCAAGGAAAATGGTCCTTCAAAGAAATAAGGTTTCCTATATCAAGGATAATGACCCTTGTTGCCAATTGTCTTGCTGCCCAATGCCTACTACAGTCGTTGTCATCTTCAAGTCTTAACTACTTAAAATATTACATTTTTGTCCCACACTAGAGCAAGACCATCCACTGGTTCAATATCAATTTCGAAAAGCATTTTTTTGCAAAGGAGAAAAGGTTTTCCATTACTTTTGGCAATGAGGAGAACATCTACAACTCTTCCTTGTTTATGTCATACTTTGCCTCATGAAACCACTCGCTTCAAAAGCAAATATCCTAATAGCACATATCCATAGTTTCTTCAACATGTTTTTCTTATGTGATTAAGCATGTTGTGGATATTAGGGTTTCCAAACCCTAATATGCTCCATGCCAAGTCTTTTAACTAATTGCACATCATTATCAATGCCAAGTCTTTAACTAATTCCGCATCTTGAGGATATGTAATGACAGTGTCCCACGACTAACAAGAATTTGACAAAACTGGTTTCCAAACCTGATTTTAGTGAAAGGCTCATCTCCTACATTTTGATGAAGAGATTTATGCACCAACATAGTCCCCAAACCCATTGGCATGCACACTCACATACAAATCAACAAGATAGTGTTACCTTCGTCTCTATCTACAGAGAGCCTTTTCCTACAAAAGAATTCCCCCCTTAGTTACAATTAAAATTGGAATGAAACCACCGACCACACGATTATTCAAATTAAGATCCCATTTAACTCTGTTAAAATGTAATAACATATCGCCTGAGAGGGATTTCATTCAACCTTACTATGACTACTACAACATTATACAACGTAGCTCTGTTAGCTAGAAGGTTTGTCAACTTAGCGAATGTCTAGAATTTCATAGGCTTTGTACCATATGCAATCATGTACTCACCTGACATCTTTTTTTTCTTCAAAAGAAGGCATCATCTTAGCAACTACCTTCTTTCTCTTTCGCATGTATTACATCATTGCTAGCAGTAGCGACCCAAATCCATTAATCCAAATGTCTTCTCAAAAATCCCTTCAAACCCTATGACAACATGCATACACTGTTATACCAATGTAACAACCAACACTTTCTTCTAATGCATTGCATTCAATTGTCCTTCTCATGTGGGTATATCCACATTTTTAGTTTGGAGAATTCAGTTCATATTGCAAATATAAGGTTAGCATCCATCCCTACTTGGGTTCAAACAATAGGTTTTCATATCAAACCCACACTATGTCAATTTAAGAGCCATGACCTCTTGACTTCTGTAACTCCATTTTGCATCTCTAAGAATCATCTCTCATGTAGGTATGTAGAAATATTCACACAAAACGCAAGCTATTTCTCATTTTCCTAGGCCCTCCTATGAGGGAGTCAAGCCTAGTCCTACTCTGATACCATACTGATTATTCTATATGAGATGATATGTGAGATCGATATTTTATTACAATGATGAGTGTTCCATATATAAAGAACATATGGTGACCATCCATGAAAGTATGCATCCTTTGGATAATAAATAACTATTTTATTATTATTATTATTATTATTTAATAATTAATAATTATATTATTAATTATTAATCTAGAAGAATGTCTTCTCAATGTTGTCCAAACATCAACAAGATTCGAGCAATGAAAATAAAAAGAATTTTCTCAAAGGCAACATCTCAAGAACAATCTGGGTTCCTAGCTAGAAGACAGATACATGATTCAATAGGAGCAGCCCAATAAGGGCTTCATATCGTAAAAAACAGCAATGGTCATGAAATTCAATGTGTCAAAGGCATATGACAGATCTAGTTGGTTATATATCAGGTTGATACAACTCCATGTGGGATTCAACCTCCCTATTGTCATGTGGATCATGGGGTGTCTAACTTCTATGTCCTTTGCCATCTTAATCAATGGGTCATCATCCAAGTTTGTCAACGCCTCAAGGGCTTGGAGACAAGGATGCCCCCTTTCCCTTTCACTCTTCCTTATCATTGTTGAAGGGTATAGCAGAGCAATTCTGGAAGCCAGGAGAGTGGGGGTTATAACAGGTCATAATTTAGAATGGGGAGGTCTTTATTATTATCCCATGTTTTATTTGTAGATAATGTTTTATTGTTCAGTAATGGATCTCCAAGAGAAGCCAACAAACGGTGGGAAAATCTTGATCTATACAGCAAAGCAACAGTTATAAATATCTATATTCACAGGTCAGCAATCTCTTTTAATGACTTGGAAGTCGAAGAAAAGAGGCAAATACTACGGATTCTCCCTTTCAAACATACTGATTTTCAAACAGGTTTTAAATACTTGGGTTTTTTATTAAAACCATTGTTTAAAACTCAGACTCGGAATCAATCATGACACTTGGACTCGTACTTGGACTTGAACTGACTCGGACCGATCTGAATGAAGCAACACAGAAAACATCAAAGGAGCTAAGCTCGAAGACAACGAAATACATAAACACCAGAGATTGGTTGCTAAGCTGGAAAGTGATGGTCATAGGGCCAGTCCCAAAATTATTAAAATCTACTCAACTGCCACTCCCAATGAATCATCTGCAATAGCTGTCAAAAGACCAAAAAGTTTGAGATGTGCTTGGATCGAAGTGCAAGAAACAGGATATCATGGTGGGGGCATGCTCCAAGCTATTGCTAGATGTCGTGGATACTAGAACACCAAAAAGTTTGAGATGTGCTTGGATCGAAGTGCAAGAAAGATGATATCATGGTGGGGGCATGCTCCAAGCTATTGCTAGATGTCGTGCATACTAGAACTGTTGAAGATATGAATGAAAAACAGCACCATAAATACGCACAAAGGCATGCTTACACCACAAGAAGAAAGGTGTATAGTGTGCCTTTGGGATCTATGGCGGCCAGCTATGCAATGCAAGATTGGCAAGCGGTACGATTGAAGCCACAAAAACGTTGCAATGTGCTGGGTGCAGAGTCACAAACAAGAGTATTTGCGTGGTGGTCTGAAAATGAGATAGCGAACCAAGGGAAAACAGCAGCTATGTGTGAAGAAAGTATACATCAAAATTTGGAGTAACTCTGCTTAGAACCAACGCACGAATATCTGGGTGTTGAGATAGCTTCATGACATATACAAATTGCAGCGTACGGAATAAAAGAGGGCTAATAGAAGGGGTAATTATCAATAAAAGGGAAACTAGGCATTGGATTGACAAAAACTCCACCAATTAAATGGTAGCCTCTTTATGCCAACCTGTACCAGTTAAGTGCCCCACTCTTTATGCCAACCTCTACCAGTTAAATGCCTTGGCATGTGTTTTTTTAGACGATATATTGAACTAGGTTATATTCAATGGGATGCAAGAAAAACGTTCATATGGGTGGGCTGGGTACAAATTTACAAATCAATGCATAGGACATCGATGAAGGGCACGACAAGTTCTGGAATGGAAAAAATGAAAAAATGTAGTTATACTGATCCATTAGGTATTTTTCCCCAAGACCATTTTTGTAAGTATCATTTATCTACTTGTTTTAATTGAGATCATAAGGACTTTAGTCACCTGGGGCTTGGTAATTTTCACAGTTGACCATAATGAAACTCTTACTCCAATTGTCGAAGGATTCTCCCAAAAATAAAGAGTTGCCTTAGATGGGTTGATGCACACACTACAAGTTTTGGATTCCATTGTCAATGAGATTGTACTCATGTTGGGTTAATCTAAGTCTAGTGCATATTTCAACCGATACACTTGTCTTGGCACCATATACATAGGAGAAGATTTTTGATCAAGGAAGATGACATGGAGGACAAAGGAGGTTGGTAGGTTGTTGATGCAATGCTCCTTGTATAAAAGGCTTTCACCTTGAAGATTCTGAAGAGAACGGAGTATGAAAGGAAGCAATGATCCAAATTCATCTTTCTCCAAGTTCTTTGATGGTCAATTGTTTGACCAAGCCCTTACAAGAAGGGAGATTCCAGATGTAAAGAGAGTATTTTGGGTTTGACAGAGAACACTTTCTTTAATATGAGGGAGTGTTGTTTTAGTACCTCAGAAAATGTCTAACAAAGCACCATTAATGGCAGTAGTGAGCAAAGAAAATATTGGCTCATGTAGAAGCTACAATACAGCAACCCATTCAACAACCTTAATGTAAGCATCAACAGCATGTCCTCCTTCAACAGTTCCATACAACAGTGAATGAGGGCACGGGTGTATTTATGGAAGAGAAAAAGATAGAGGGCACAGGTATAGGGTTGTTGTACTGTAGAAGCTACAGTACAGCAACCCATTCAACAACCTTAATGTAAGCATCAACAGCATGACCTCCTTCAACAGTTCCATACAGCAATGAATGAGGGCACAGGTGCATTTATGGAAGAGAAAAAGATGAGGGCACATGTATGCGCCATCATCAGTTCAATTCCAGTTTAGATGTTTCCTATTTAGCAGTTCAGTTCTATTTATGAATTTGCTTTAGTTGGTAGTTGCATGTATAGTTAGTTAGGGCACTTTGCATGTGGAAAGTTTCCAAGAATAGATGGGGCATGAATCCGTGGAAGAGAGAGATGCATACTGTACTGTAGAAGCTACAGTATAGCAACCCATTCAACAAATAGGGTTGTTGTACTGTAGAAGCTACATTACAGCAATCCATTCAACACCCTTAATGTAAGCATCAACAACATGTCCTCCTTGAACAGTTCCATACAACAATGAATGAGGGCACAGGTGCATTTATGGAAGAGAAAAAGATGAGGGCACATGTATGTGCCATCATCAGTTCAATTCCAATTTAGATGTTTCCTATTTAGCAGTTCAGTTCTATTTATGAATGTGTTTTGGTTGGTAGTTGCATGTATAGTGTTGAGATTTGGATACCTTGAAAAGTGGTACCCTTGTGTTTGTGAGCTTCTAAACACATGAGGGAAGCACTTTGTACCTTGTACTATGTATTTTGAGTCTAGTTTCACTTTGACTTAGGAGATTTAAGTCAAAAGTGAAATTTGGTCATTTTAGCCTAAAGTGACAATTAATTCACAAAGTGGGTGAATTAATAAACATAAAGTGAAACTATGGAAACTTAAGTAAAGTGGGTTTTGAGTTGAGATTTAGATGAGTTGATCTCTACCATTAATTAGGGATGAGGAGATGATCTCATCCACCCATCTTTTACATTTCCTTATGCTTCCTAAAGGAGGGCGCAAGGGGCAAAGGAGAGCTCATTCCTTGTTATGTTCACTTGAGGAGAAGTAGGAGGAGCAAGAGGATGAGAATGGAAGCATTGGGAGAGGAGAGCTTGCGCACCTCCTTCCATGGAGGGCTCATGGAGGCTTAGGGCCCAGCTTATTTATGGTGATCACACTTGCTAGGAGAAGGGCGCACCATAGGAGTGGAGTGCACAACTAGCAGGTAGCATTTTTACTTGGAGGAAGTTAGATCTGATTGGTTCAATGGAGAGGCAACACGAGAGAGCATCTTTCTGTGGAGGGGTTTCTTCATTGGGTCAAAGAGGAAGGAGGGCACTTCATTTCAGTGGAAAGAGCAACAAAGGGAGAGGGCGCACTAAGCTTGGGCGCACTTCTCACTAAATCCTTTGGCAAGGCTCGTGAGGAGCTTGCTATGTATACAAGTTCCTTTGTATTGTATTACTTGTTGTATCTCATGCTTTAGATCATCATATATAGACATATATTCCAAACTGGTTTTCCCCGGGGGGGTTTTATCCAAGGTCATGTTGACCAAAAATACCCATGTCAAATCTCATGTGTGTTAGAGTGTAAAACTACTTTATTTTCAGCTATAAAGATCTCTAGGTGTGTTACATTTATTTTAGTATGCATGTGCTAACCCTTGGTGACTAAAACTACATGCTAGAGCACCTAAAATTGTGAATGTAACCGTAACAAATCAGCAAGAAGTTCATGAACTGTTGGCTGTCCTAAAACAACAGCAATATCTTCATTGACAATTGAAACTTAGAGCCAACTTGAGGTCAAAGACAGACCTAATTGGCAGCTTGATAGGACTTGGAAAATCTTCATATAGTTAGTTAGGGCACTTTGCATGTGGAAAGTTTCAAGAATAGATGGGGCGTGAATCCTTGGAAGAGAGAGATGCATGCATCCATACTTGCATTCCCCTCTATTGGACGCACCTTCCTAGGATTAGTCCTTTCATGCAAATTGAGAGCACTAATCCCAAGGCTAGGAATAGATCTAGGGTTTAGGTTTATTTCAATGAAAGCATTGTTGTCCATGTGTCCACATTCATTGTATCTCCTAGTCGTTAAAGGAGAAGGAAGGCATATAGGTTTTATTAATTGAAATTTTCAAAGTAGGAAGTAGTGGGTGAAGGGTAGAGTTTGAAGTATTTAGTGTAGTTCCCGTTTTCAAGAATAAAAAACAGTGAATCAATTTGAGTTTCAGATTTGTGTATTTGCCGCTACTTTCTTGATGCAGGAGCATCATTGGCAAGCACACAGAAGCAGGACCACTCAACACGTGGGAATTCTTCCAAAACTTCAACGTTGGCGATTGCGGCCAATTTTGAAATCCACCTTAACTCAACGCTGGAATTTACCTTTGGAGGCATGCTTGAACCAGTGTCGAAATTTACCCTTTGAGGCACGTTTCGAGATTCACAAACAGAGCAGGAGTTCCCACTCCGGCTCTGGATTGAAACTGGACTAAGATAGCATAGGATGAATCTTATGGTAGACTGGTATCCAGGGGAAACCCTAGAAGTTTTTGAGTTAATTAGAAGTTAGGTATGTTCAAGGAAAAAGAGAGCCGCAATACAAAGAGAAATTGGTTGTAAGAGAGAACTGCAAATCAATAGGAGACCTCAGTTTTTGAGTTACTGTAATTTGAATGTATTTTGTAGCCATTTCGGCACTTGTGAATATAACAAAAGGAGAATTGATCCAAATGGGCTTGTGTGAATGTATTTGTGATTTCCTGTTATCTCTATTTTCATGAACAAGTGAATGAATCTCCACAGAGGAGAACGAAATTGTGACTATTAGTTTTTAGTTTCAATTGTTTCTCTTCATTTGAAGCTCTGCAAGGTGTGCATCGAGCTAGAGAGGAACGCAAGGAAATCAAGAGGAATTCCTCTGCGAGAAATACTGTGGATCTGAGTTATCAAAATCCCTCAAACGCAAGGAGTGCGCGAAAAATCGAAGTCTGAACCAGACAAAGCTCAAGAGGAATAACACGTCGAAAAGTGTTATCGAGATCCAGGAACCCATTCCCCGGAAGAAGTAAAGGCCGAGCCTTCGAAGACTTAGAAAATCTTCTAAGTCTGAAACGAGTAAAAGCTCAAAAGGAAGAACGTCATCAAGCATTGGATCATGGTGGAGAACCCCGCAAGTCGTTTAATCAAGTGGAGTTACAAGGAGGTTAGTGACAAGAAAGAGATCTAAGCGTAGATCTGGAGGGCATTACAAGTGATTGATCAAGCACCTCAAGCTTTCAACATTTCGACAACTGGGAGTACAAGGGTCAACAACGTGGGACTCTCGACTGAGGGAACCCTGAAAAGATTGGAGCCGTCAGATCTTCAAAGACCTAGAGCCATTGATCTGTAGCGAGGGGAGATTTCGTGATTTCGACGACCGAGTGGAGGAACGAATAAAGTTCGTGCAGGGCGAAGTCGCGAAACACGAAACGTCGAAATAAGCGTAACCATTGGTCCAAGAGGGACCTAAGTTGTAGATCTCGCGTCATCGGGATTTTGGCATTCATGACTTGGAGGGGTCAAGCGCCTTGTATCACAAGGTTCCGATATCGTAAAAACCGCGATGCACTTTTCATGGTAGAGCTTGTGGTCACGGGTGTGTGGTCACGTGAGTTGGAGAAAAGGGAGGAGCTAACCTCCGTTAGCCCTCATCGGAGTTTCAGGACTTGGAGGAGCCAAGGACTCATCATATTGGAAGGCCCGAGGTCGCAAAACACGACACACCTTTTGGGCCAAGTTCGTGGTTGTGCCCACAGTCACGAGTGGAAAGCATGAGCCTAGCGCTAGGTCGCACAGGCGAACACAGAAAAGGACCTATGGACTTAGTGTCAAGGGTTCCAACTCAAAACCAAGAGAGCTATTTCAGCTCCTAAATCAAAAATCCTGACCAGGAGATCACGCAGCCCTTAGGAGAGATAGGGGGTCTGCATCATTCTTCAGTTTGAACTTTGATGTATTTCAGTTCCTAGTAAAAATCAGATTGCAGTTTTGATAGGGATTTCAGTTTTGTTTTCCTAAGTAGGTAGGTTAGAAATCAGACTAGGGCTGTTACTATGTGCTGAAGAATTTCAAAATCACTAACATGCATTTCCCTCCTGTGGCAGCAGAGATGCAAGGGAGCATTCCATGAGGAACCTAACACTGAACATATTCAATTTAGGAGAATTATACGCCTTTAAGTTTGAGTTACCACCACTTATTACAACTAGGCTTAATTTCTTCAAGAAATATGTAGACTCTTTGTTTTTGGTTTCTTAGTTCATGTCAGGTGAGGAAGCTATTGTCAATAGCCCTCATCTCTTGATTGCAATACAATGTGAAGCAAATTTTTTAATGCATAAGAGAAGCATGTTCCAAATAAGAAAGAAAAGTTGTTCGAGGATATAGAAATTTTCTTTGTGGCACTAGATAGGATCCATATTGAATTATTCTTTATAAACTATATATGCACCGGCCCTTCCAACTAGCAGTCTAGAAAAGGGATGGAAATTTTGCAGTCTCGTTCAACATTGGAGTACAGCCTTACAAATATTTTATTCCCGTGAGCTAGCATCTTGTAACTGCAAAGTTCAAAAAAGTTGAGGATCATCTATAAGTGATACATTTGAGGCACTAATAGTTTCCCACACGAACAAACATTCTAATATTTATACATAAGAATGCTAGGAAGAAACGTTCCAAACATGCACAGGTGTACCCTTAACAGACAAGAGATCTAACCCAAGGAGCACAATGGGAAGATATAATGACGAATAAATCATAAATCATCGGGTGAAAGGATTGAAAGTTAAAACTATGGCCTTGTTTAAGAACAATGTTCTTAGAAAACTTAGTTTATAACTTCATATTTTAAATGTGAAAAATTCTTAAAACATAAACAAAGAAACATTTTACCTTGCATCCAAAAGAGGTCTGATGTTCTACTACCCGGTTTTGTTCAGTGTCCAACTTCATATTGGGATCACCAACTGATTTTGTGTCCAGAAAAGATTCATAGATCAGTTGTGGGGTACTAAATGTTGTAGATCAAGGTGTACTTGATTTTGAGTAGATCAAGGTGTACTTGATTTTGTGTTGATCAAGGTGAGTGTAGCATCTGCATTAAATGTTGTAGTGCAAAAACAAAAGCACAAGATGACATCAAAAACATCCCTCATGCAGTAGCATTTCTTCATTCTATAAGTATGGAGAGCTATGACCTTATTTTTGGGGAAAATAAGTTTGACTATGATGCACGCAATATACTAAACTAGATTTTGAAGCTTGAAAATCAAATTCCCTTCATCATTTTCCAAGTGATATTTGGTTTGGAAGGTGGCTCAGTCGTTGATGTCAATGGAATGCTTTTGGAAGTACTGGTGGATGTTACATCAGATCTATTCAACCCTTTCAACAATAAAAATTTTAAAAGGTTATTTTAAAAAAATTAAAGTTAAAAGGATTTACTATGCACGAGCACATCCAAAAGCATTTTGTCGACATCAACGGCCAAGCCACCCTCCAAACCAAGTATCAGAAAACAATGAAAGGGACTTGATTTTCAAGCTTCAAAATGCCGTTCAGTATATAGCTTGTAGCATGGTCAAAGCTTGTTTTCCCAAAAAATAGGGTCATAACACTTCCTCACCTCGGCTACTGAAAATCCGTCCTTACCCATACTTTTAGAATGAAGCAACCGTCCAATCTTAGCACCAAAGCGAGGGTCTTTCCATCTTGCTTTCTTCGTAGCTGTCCCTGATTTCGCTCTCCAGCTTCAGGATCTCCTCCCTTGCACGATCGGCGAAATCCATATTATTTAGATCAATGGCGAGGTTCCTATTATTATTGAACCTCTTCATCATTCTACGAAGCGCTCTTCCTTTGGTATGGTTCATTGGAGTAAGCTCTGCACTTCCTTGATGATAAGGATCCAAGGAGATGTAAAATCTTTCTTCACCTTATACCTGCATTACACACTCTAATAAACCTGTAGTAATCATCACAGGTATAAAGAAGCAAGGAATACTTCACACAGCATCCAAAACATCAGTCTGGAAGGTGCAGAAACACATGGAAGAAACCAAACAGCAGAATGGGAGAAAACTGAAAGTCAGAAATCACATGACTCAGAAAACAGTCTACTTCATAACAGTTGTAAGATTACATAATGACAAGGTCGTTGCCTTCTGATCCTCAGATTAACTGTCAGATTAACTGATCAGGCACCCAATGCATAAGTAAATACAGAACCCACTCCTCTCCTCCATTCAATTTGGTGGATGGAAGAGCGTGCCCAAAAACGACATCTGATTTTGAATATGCAAATGGGCGGCCCACAATTTCCCGCTTTTTTTTCAATTAAAATCGACATTTGATTTTGAATATGCAAATGGGCGGCCGGCCATTGTTTGAGATTTGAATTGAGAAATCTGCGGGAAATCGTTGGCCGCCCATTTGCATATTCAAAATCGAAACAAATCGCTGGCAACGCCTATTCAATTGACGTTGCAACTTTTTCAAATTCACAACAATAAAGACAACGTGATATTGATTCTTCCCCACGTTTACTGCCGGTTAAAGTGAAAAAAAAATCGAAGAATACTTCCCAAATCCCATTGCGACTACCATCCGACCCGAAAACCGTCATCCGATTGGAGTACGATTCGCCGTCGAAAATGGAAAAAGAGAAGAGGGAAACGGAGGCGTTGAAATGGGAATTGTTAGTAAAACGAATTTTTTGGTGGGGATAAAGCTCATCAGATTTTGGTAAAAATTTCAAATATATATTGAGAAATAAAGTTTCTAGGAATTCTCTCCAATTTTAAATCGATTTTATTTATTGAAAGTCCAAATCAACATCGGATTATTATACCTGCCTCCTCAAGTTAAATAGTGTTTGGTGACAAGTAAAAGGTGGTTAAATAGTGTTTCGTCACAAGTAAAATGTTATTATACCTTCCTCCTCTCTGTAAATAGTGTTTTGGTCGGTGGGTTAAGGAATTTACAACTTTTCAATAGATCATTGTTGGCAAACACTTTGTGGAGAGTTTTACTAAAAGATGGCATCTGGCACCATGTTAATAAAGGACAAGTATCTACCCTACAGCTTGGTATTTACCTGGCTCAGATCGGTAACAATTCATACTTTTTGGACCTCACATACCTAGGGGAACCTGCTAAAATCACTACACCTCTTATTACATTGGATATGTTGGAGTCCGGGTTCCGAACACTCGATTTTAATAGGCAAGGATCGGATCTTGGATATGGGAAATGTTTCTCTCCTCTCAAATGAGCTGGTAGATACACTAAATCAAAGAAATTTACATTTTCTTTACTAAGTCAGCACAAACCTTCGTCCGGGTACGATTTTGGTATTACAGGTGCACTAGCAACAAAATGGGACTTATTCTGTAGGTCCTTGATGGGGGCGAGTGTCCAAATTATAAACAAAGCAGAGGAGCTAAGATGGACACGAGGAGACAATTCAGGCTTTCTTACAGTGAAAAATGTATACTTGGCATTAGCCAACAAACTATCGCTACATCCTATTGGTGGTTGGCAAAAGAAACTGTGGACATGGGATTGTGCTCTCAAAATAAAACTCTTCACATGGTTATATGTGGCTAATAAAATACTTACATGGGACAATCTTCAACACAAAGGTTGGATTGGGCAAAACATTTGCACTTATGCCTAAAGGTGAGGGAGACTGTTCTACATCTATTTGTAGATTGTGCCTTCACTAAGAAAGTCTGGGAAAGGGGTAAAAGAGCACTTTATTTTACCTCGATCTGGGAGGGATCCACTTTGGTAGACTGCTATGATAGCTGGAATTTACAAAATACAAATTACCCCACACTGCCTGTCATCATAAGTTGGTTTGTTTGGTTAGAAAGAAACATGGTTATCTTTGAAAATAAAAGCCCGACAGTTCACACAGTGATCATTAGAGTACTTGGAGGAGTAGGCAGTCTTACAAAAAAACAAATTTTAAAAGTGGACAGACCCATAAAGGAAGTACAAAAGGACCATGTCACAAAAGGTTGGTTCGATGGTGCAGCGCTCTCAAATGGAGGACTTAGTGGCGTTGGAAGGG
>JASDQU010735166.1:29842-44351 GCA_032191745.1 Picea mariana
AATTCTCATTAACCATATTCCACACTCAAAGAGTGAATAATTTACAATATATATAGGATAAATGAGTAACTAATGAGCCATAGTGGTGGTCTAGATTGATCTAGACACACACCAACAATTACAAGAGTAAACTGCCACCTAGTCTAGTCTCTCAGGCAGTTACGGGAGTGAACTGACACCTAGTCTAATCTCTCAAGCAGTTACAGGAGTGAACTACCATCTAGTTGAGTTAACTAGTCAACTAGTCTCCAATTAACTGACTGAACAAAGAGTAGTGAGTTGGTGATGATCCCAATGTTGCATGGTGACAAAACCAATGCAACATATAAACTCGACTTAACTAGTCAAACTGAAGTGTCAACTAAAAGAGAATATTCTCCCCTAAAATATAGGAGACTGGATAATGACTAATTATGACTAATAAACAAGGAATAACCTTAGGAAAAATAAATCCTAGGTGTGTGTGAAGTAACTCCAACAGTATGATCCCATCCTAGAGGTATACTTCTCCTTGAGAATTCTTGTCTCGGAGCATCATGTCTAGCAATGTATCTCCTTGACATCATGTTGGAAGGTCTTGCCCTCCATGTCTGCCTCTCTACATGAGCCAACTAGCTCCCTCTTGTTGTTTGCACAATGCTCTAACTCTAGTCTAGTATGTGCTCTCATTGTCCACTAACCAAGTCCCCCTTCTAGAGATTGCACCAAAAAGAGAGAAGATCAAGGGGACTGATCTACATTTCTCTTTCATTGCTTGCACACTAGAAATATTGATGACATGCATAACATTATTGAGCACACATACCAGAGAAAGTGGCTCAAATACAATAAGACATCTTCCGAGCTCTCATACCAAGGAAAATGGTCCTTCAAAGAAATAAGGTTTCCTATATCAAGGATAATGACCCTTGTTGCCAATTGTCTTGCTGCCCAATGCCTACTACAGTCGTTGTCATCTTCAAGTCTTAACTACTTAAAATATTACATTTTTGTCCCACACTAGAGCAAGACCATCCACTGGTTCAATATCAATTTCGAAAAGCATTTTTTTGCAAAGGAGAAAAGGTTTTCCATTACTTTTGGCAATGAGGAGAACATCTACAACTCTTCCTTGTTTATGTCATACTTTGCCTCATGAAACCACTCGCTTCAAAAGCAAATATCCTAATAGCACATATCCATAGTTTCTTCAACATGTTTTTCTTATGTGATTAAGCATGTTGTGGATATTAGGGTTTCCAAACCCTAATATGCTCCATGCCAAGTCTTTTAACTAATTGCACATCATTATCAATGCCAAGTCTTTAACTAATTCCGCATCTTGAGGATATGTAATGACAGTGTCCCACGACTAACAAGAATTTGACAAAACTGGTTTCCAAACCTGATTTTAGTGAAAGGCTCATCTCCTACATTTTGATGAAGAGATTTATGCACCAACATAGTCCCCAAACCCATTGGCATGCACACTCACATACAAATCAACAAGATAGTGTTACCTTCGTCTCTATCTACAGAGAGCCTTTTCCTACAAAAGAATTCCCCCCTTAGTTACAATTAAAATTGGAATGAAACCACCGACCACACGATTATTCAAATTAAGATCCCATTTAACTCTGTTAAAATGTAATAACATATCGCCTGAGAGGGATTTCATTCAACCTTACTATGACTACTACAACATTATACAACGTAGCTCTGTTAGCTAGAAGGTTTGTCAACTTAGCGAATGTCTAGAATTTCATAGGCTTTGTACCATATGCAATCATGTACTCACCTGACATCTTTTTTTTCTTCAAAAGAAGGCATCATCTTAGCAACTACCTTCTTTCTCTTTCGCATGTATTACATCATTGCTAGCAGTAGCGACCCAAATCCATTAATCCAAATGTCTTCTCAAAAATCCCTTCAAACCCTATGACAACATGCATACACTGTTATACCAATGTAACAACCAACACTTTCTTCTAATGCATTGCATTCAATTGTCCTTCTCATGTGGGTATATCCACATTTTTAGTTTGGAGAATTCAGTTCATATTGCAAATATAAGGTTAGCATCCATCCCTACTTGGGTTCAAACAATAGGTTTTCATATCAAACCCACACTATGTCAATTTAAGAGCCATGACCTCTTGACTTCTGTAACTCCATTTTGCATCTCTAAGAATCATCTCTCATGTAGGTATGTAGAAATATTCACACAAAACGCAAGCTATTTCTCATTTTCCTAGGCCCTCCTATGAGGGAGTCAAGCCTAGTCCTACTCTGATACCATACTGATTATTCTATATGAGATGATATGTGAGATCGATATTTTATTACAATGATGAGTGTTCCATATATAAAGAACATATGGTGACCATCCATGAAAGTATGCATCCTTTGGATAATAAATAACTATTTTATTATTATTATTATTATTATTTAATAATTAATAATTATATTATTAATTATTAATCTAGAAGAATGTCTTCTCAATGTTGTCCAAACATCAACAAGATTCGAGCAATGAAAATAAAAAGAATTTTCTCAAAGGCAACATCTCAAGAACAATCTGGGTTCCTAGCTAGAAGACAGATACATGATTCAATAGGAGCAGCCCAATAAGGGCTTCATATCGTAAAAAACAGCAATGGTCATGAAATTCAATGTGTCAAAGGCATATGACAGATCTAGTTGGTTATATATCAGGTTGATACAACTCCATGTGGGATTCAACCTCCCTATTGTCATGTGGATCATGGGGTGTCTAACTTCTATGTCCTTTGCCATCTTAATCAATGGGTCATCATCCAAGTTTGTCAACGCCTCAAGGGCTTGGAGACAAGGATGCCCCCTTTCCCTTTCACTCTTCCTTATCATTGTTGAAGGGTATAGCAGAGCAATTCTGGAAGCCAGGAGAGTGGGGGTTATAACAGGTCATAATTTAGAATGGGGAGGTCTTTATTATTATCCCATGTTTTATTTGTAGATAATGTTTTATTGTTCAGTAATGGATCTCCAAGAGAAGCCAACAAACGGTGGGAAAATCTTGATCTATACAGCAAAGCAACAGTTATAAATATCTATATTCACAGGTCAGCAATCTCTTTTAATGACTTGGAAGTCGAAGAAAAGAGGCAAATACTACGGATTCTCCCTTTCAAACATACTGATTTTCAAACAGGTTTTAAATACTTGGGTTTTTTATTAAAACCATTGTTTAAAACTCAGACTCGGAATCAATCATGACACTTGGACTCGTACTTGGACTTGAACTGACTCGGACCGATCTGAATGAAGCAACACAGAAAACATCAAAGGAGCTAAGCTCGAAGACAACGAAATACATAAACACCAGAGATTGGTTGCTAAGCTGGAAAGTGATGGTCATAGGGCCAGTCCCAAAATTATTAAAATCTACTCAACTGCCACTCCCAATGAATCATCTGCAATAGCTGTCAAAAGACCAAAAAGTTTGAGATGTGCTTGGATCGAAGTGCAAGAAACAGGATATCATGGTGGGGGCATGCTCCAAGCTATTGCTAGATGTCGTGGATACTAGAACACCAAAAAGTTTGAGATGTGCTTGGATCGAAGTGCAAGAAAGATGATATCATGGTGGGGGCATGCTCCAAGCTATTGCTAGATGTCGTGCATACTAGAACTGTTGAAGATATGAATGAAAAACAGCACCATAAATACGCACAAAGGCATGCTTACACCACAAGAAGAAAGGTGTATAGTGTGCCTTTGGGATCTATGGCGGCCAGCTATGCAATGCAAGATTGGCAAGCGGTACGATTGAAGCCACAAAAACGTTGCAATGTGCTGGGTGCAGAGTCACAAACAAGAGTATTTGCGTGGTGGTCTGAAAATGAGATAGCGAACCAAGGGAAAACAGCAGCTATGTGTGAAGAAAGTATACATCAAAATTTGGAGTAACTCTGCTTAGAACCAACGCACGAATATCTGGGTGTTGAGATAGCTTCATGACATATACAAATTGCAGCGTACGGAATAAAAGAGGGCTAATAGAAGGGGTAATTATCAATAAAAGGGAAACTAGGCATTGGATTGACAAAAACTCCACCAATTAAATGGTAGCCTCTTTATGCCAACCTGTACCAGTTAAGTGCCCCACTCTTTATGCCAACCTCTACCAGTTAAATGCCTTGGCATGTGTTTTTTTAGACGATATATTGAACTAGGTTATATTCAATGGGATGCAAGAAAAACGTTCATATGGGTGGGCTGGGTACAAATTTACAAATCAATGCATAGGACATCGATGAAGGGCACGACAAGTTCTGGAATGGAAAAAATGAAAAAATGTAGTTATACTGATCCATTAGGTATTTTTCCCCAAGACCATTTTTGTAAGTATCATTTATCTACTTGTTTTAATTGAGATCATAAGGACTTTAGTCACCTGGGGCTTGGTAATTTTCACAGTTGACCATAATGAAACTCTTACTCCAATTGTCGAAGGATTCTCCCAAAAATAAAGAGTTGCCTTAGATGGGTTGATGCACACACTACAAGTTTTGGATTCCATTGTCAATGAGATTGTACTCATGTTGGGTTAATCTAAGTCTAGTGCATATTTCAACCGATACACTTGTCTTGGCACCATATACATAGGAGAAGATTTTTGATCAAGGAAGATGACATGGAGGACAAAGGAGGTTGGTAGGTTGTTGATGCAATGCTCCTTGTATAAAAGGCTTTCACCTTGAAGATTCTGAAGAGAACGGAGTATGAAAGGAAGCAATGATCCAAATTCATCTTTCTCCAAGTTCTTTGATGGTCAATTGTTTGACCAAGCCCTTACAAGAAGGGAGATTCCAGATGTAAAGAGAGTATTTTGGGTTTGACAGAGAACACTTTCTTTAATATGAGGGAGTGTTGTTTTAGTACCTCAGAAAATGTCTAACAAAGCACCATTAATGGCAGTAGTGAGCAAAGAAAATATTGGCTCATGTAGAAGCTACAATACAGCAACCCATTCAACAACCTTAATGTAAGCATCAACAGCATGTCCTCCTTCAACAGTTCCATACAACAGTGAATGAGGGCACGGGTGTATTTATGGAAGAGAAAAAGATAGAGGGCACAGGTATAGGGTTGTTGTACTGTAGAAGCTACAGTACAGCAACCCATTCAACAACCTTAATGTAAGCATCAACAGCATGACCTCCTTCAACAGTTCCATACAGCAATGAATGAGGGCACAGGTGCATTTATGGAAGAGAAAAAGATGAGGGCACATGTATGCGCCATCATCAGTTCAATTCCAGTTTAGATGTTTCCTATTTAGCAGTTCAGTTCTATTTATGAATTTGCTTTAGTTGGTAGTTGCATGTATAGTTAGTTAGGGCACTTTGCATGTGGAAAGTTTCCAAGAATAGATGGGGCATGAATCCGTGGAAGAGAGAGATGCATACTGTACTGTAGAAGCTACAGTATAGCAACCCATTCAACAAATAGGGTTGTTGTACTGTAGAAGCTACATTACAGCAATCCATTCAACACCCTTAATGTAAGCATCAACAACATGTCCTCCTTGAACAGTTCCATACAACAATGAATGAGGGCACAGGTGCATTTATGGAAGAGAAAAAGATGAGGGCACATGTATGTGCCATCATCAGTTCAATTCCAATTTAGATGTTTCCTATTTAGCAGTTCAGTTCTATTTATGAATGTGTTTTGGTTGGTAGTTGCATGTATAGTGTTGAGATTTGGATACCTTGAAAAGTGGTACCCTTGTGTTTGTGAGCTTCTAAACACATGAGGGAAGCACTTTGTACCTTGTACTATGTATTTTGAGTCTAGTTTCACTTTGACTTAGGAGATTTAAGTCAAAAGTGAAATTTGGTCATTTTAGCCTAAAGTGACAATTAATTCACAAAGTGGGTGAATTAATAAACATAAAGTGAAACTATGGAAACTTAAGTAAAGTGGGTTTTGAGTTGAGATTTAGATGAGTTGATCTCTACCATTAATTAGGGATGAGGAGATGATCTCATCCACCCATCTTTTACATTTCCTTATGCTTCCTAAAGGAGGGCGCAAGGGGCAAAGGAGAGCTCATTCCTTGTTATGTTCACTTGAGGAGAAGTAGGAGGAGCAAGAGGATGAGAATGGAAGCATTGGGAGAGGAGAGCTTGCGCACCTCCTTCCATGGAGGGCTCATGGAGGCTTAGGGCCCAGCTTATTTATGGTGATCACACTTGCTAGGAGAAGGGCGCACCATAGGAGTGGAGTGCACAACTAGCAGGTAGCATTTTTACTTGGAGGAAGTTAGATCTGATTGGTTCAATGGAGAGGCAACACGAGAGAGCATCTTTCTGTGGAGGGGTTTCTTCATTGGGTCAAAGAGGAAGGAGGGCACTTCATTTCAGTGGAAAGAGCAACAAAGGGAGAGGGCGCACTAAGCTTGGGCGCACTTCTCACTAAATCCTTTGGCAAGGCTCGTGAGGAGCTTGCTATGTATACAAGTTCCTTTGTATTGTATTACTTGTTGTATCTCATGCTTTAGATCATCATATATAGACATATATTCCAAACTGGTTTTCCCCGGGGGGGTTTTATCCAAGGTCATGTTGACCAAAAATACCCATGTCAAATCTCATGTGTGTTAGAGTGTAAAACTACTTTATTTTCAGCTATAAAGATCTCTAGGTGTGTTACATTTATTTTAGTATGCATGTGCTAACCCTTGGTGACTAAAACTACATGCTAGAGCACCTAAAATTGTGAATGTAACCGTAACAAATCAGCAAGAAGTTCATGAACTGTTGGCTGTCCTAAAACAACAGCAATATCTTCATTGACAATTGAAACTTAGAGCCAACTTGAGGTCAAAGACAGACCTAATTGGCAGCTTGATAGGACTTGGAAAATCTTCATATAGTTAGTTAGGGCACTTTGCATGTGGAAAGTTTCAAGAATAGATGGGGCGTGAATCCTTGGAAGAGAGAGATGCATGCATCCATACTTGCATTCCCCTCTATTGGACGCACCTTCCTAGGATTAGTCCTTTCATGCAAATTGAGAGCACTAATCCCAAGGCTAGGAATAGATCTAGGGTTTAGGTTTATTTCAATGAAAGCATTGTTGTCCATGTGTCCACATTCATTGTATCTCCTAGTCGTTAAAGGAGAAGGAAGGCATATAGGTTTTATTAATTGAAATTTTCAAAGTAGGAAGTAGTGGGTGAAGGGTAGAGTTTGAAGTATTTAGTGTAGTTCCCGTTTTCAAGAATAAAAAACAGTGAATCAATTTGAGTTTCAGATTTGTGTATTTGCCGCTACTTTCTTGATGCAGGAGCATCATTGGCAAGCACACAGAAGCAGGACCACTCAACACGTGGGAATTCTTCCAAAACTTCAACGTTGGCGATTGCGGCCAATTTTGAAATCCACCTTAACTCAACGCTGGAATTTACCTTTGGAGGCATGCTTGAACCAGTGTCGAAATTTACCCTTTGAGGCACGTTTCGAGATTCACAAACAGAGCAGGAGTTCCCACTCCGGCTCTGGATTGAAACTGGACTAAGATAGCATAGGATGAATCTTATGGTAGACTGGTATCCAGGGGAAACCCTAGAAGTTTTTGAGTTAATTAGAAGTTAGGTATGTTCAAGGAAAAAGAGAGCCGCAATACAAAGAGAAATTGGTTGTAAGAGAGAACTGCAAATCAATAGGAGACCTCAGTTTTTGAGTTACTGTAATTTGAATGTATTTTGTAGCCATTTCGGCACTTGTGAATATAACAAAAGGAGAATTGATCCAAATGGGCTTGTGTGAATGTATTTGTGATTTCCTGTTATCTCTATTTTCATGAACAAGTGAATGAATCTCCACAGAGGAGAACGAAATTGTGACTATTAGTTTTTAGTTTCAATTGTTTCTCTTCATTTGAAGCTCTGCAAGGTGTGCATCGAGCTAGAGAGGAACGCAAGGAAATCAAGAGGAATTCCTCTGCGAGAAATACTGTGGATCTGAGTTATCAAAATCCCTCAAACGCAAGGAGTGCGCGAAAAATCGAAGTCTGAACCAGACAAAGCTCAAGAGGAATAACACGTCGAAAAGTGTTATCGAGATCCAGGAACCCATTCCCCGGAAGAAGTAAAGGCCGAGCCTTCGAAGACTTAGAAAATCTTCTAAGTCTGAAACGAGTAAAAGCTCAAAAGGAAGAACGTCATCAAGCATTGGATCATGGTGGAGAACCCCGCAAGTCGTTTAATCAAGTGGAGTTACAAGGAGGTTAGTGACAAGAAAGAGATCTAAGCGTAGATCTGGAGGGCATTACAAGTGATTGATCAAGCACCTCAAGCTTTCAACATTTCGACAACTGGGAGTACAAGGGTCAACAACGTGGGACTCTCGACTGAGGGAACCCTGAAAAGATTGGAGCCGTCAGATCTTCAAAGACCTAGAGCCATTGATCTGTAGCGAGGGGAGATTTCGTGATTTCGACGACCGAGTGGAGGAACGAATAAAGTTCGTGCAGGGCGAAGTCGCGAAACACGAAACGTCGAAATAAGCGTAACCATTGGTCCAAGAGGGACCTAAGTTGTAGATCTCGCGTCATCGGGATTTTGGCATTCATGACTTGGAGGGGTCAAGCGCCTTGTATCACAAGGTTCCGATATCGTAAAAACCGCGATGCACTTTTCATGGTAGAGCTTGTGGTCACGGGTGTGTGGTCACGTGAGTTGGAGAAAAGGGAGGAGCTAACCTCCGTTAGCCCTCATCGGAGTTTCAGGACTTGGAGGAGCCAAGGACTCATCATATTGGAAGGCCCGAGGTCGCAAAACACGACACACCTTTTGGGCCAAGTTCGTGGTTGTGCCCACAGTCACGAGTGGAAAGCATGAGCCTAGCGCTAGGTCGCACAGGCGAACACAGAAAAGGACCTATGGACTTAGTGTCAAGGGTTCCAACTCAAAACCAAGAGAGCTATTTCAGCTCCTAAATCAAAAATCCTGACCAGGAGATCACGCAGCCCTTAGGAGAGATAGGGGGTCTGCATCATTCTTCAGTTTGAACTTTGATGTATTTCAGTTCCTAGTAAAAATCAGATTGCAGTTTTGATAGGGATTTCAGTTTTGTTTTCCTAAGTAGGTAGGTTAGAAATCAGACTAGGGCTGTTACTATGTGCTGAAGAATTTCAAAATCACTAACATGCATTTCCCTCCTGTGGCAGCAGAGATGCAAGGGAGCATTCCATGAGGAACCTAACACTGAACATATTCAATTTAGGAGAATTATACGCCTTTAAGTTTGAGTTACCACCACTTATTACAACTAGGCTTAATTTCTTCAAGAAATATGTAGACTCTTTGTTTTTGGTTTCTTAGTTCATGTCAGGTGAGGAAGCTATTGTCAATAGCCCTCATCTCTTGATTGCAATACAATGTGAAGCAAATTTTTTAATGCATAAGAGAAGCATGTTCCAAATAAGAAAGAAAAGTTGTTCGAGGATATAGAAATTTTCTTTGTGGCACTAGATAGGATCCATATTGAATTATTCTTTATAAACTATATATGCACCGGCCCTTCCAACTAGCAGTCTAGAAAAGGGATGGAAATTTTGCAGTCTCGTTCAACATTGGAGTACAGCCTTACAAATATTTTATTCCCGTGAGCTAGCATCTTGTAACTGCAAAGTTCAAAAAAGTTGAGGATCATCTATAAGTGATACATTTGAGGCACTAATAGTTTCCCACACGAACAAACATTCTAATATTTATACATAAGAATGCTAGGAAGAAACGTTCCAAACATGCACAGGTGTACCCTTAACAGACAAGAGATCTAACCCAAGGAGCACAATGGGAAGATATAATGACGAATAAATCATAAATCATCGGGTGAAAGGATTGAAAGTTAAAACTATGGCCTTGTTTAAGAACAATGTTCTTAGAAAACTTAGTTTATAACTTCATATTTTAAATGTGAAAAATTCTTAAAACATAAACAAAGAAACATTTTACCTTGCATCCAAAAGAGGTCTGATGTTCTACTACCCGGTTTTGTTCAGTGTCCAACTTCATATTGGGATCACCAACTGATTTTGTGTCCAGAAAAGATTCATAGATCAGTTGTGGGGTACTAAATGTTGTAGATCAAGGTGTACTTGATTTTGAGTAGATCAAGGTGTACTTGATTTTGTGTTGATCAAGGTGAGTGTAGCATCTGCATTAAATGTTGTAGTGCAAAAACAAAAGCACAAGATGACATCAAAAACATCCCTCATGCAGTAGCATTTCTTCATTCTATAAGTATGGAGAGCTATGACCTTATTTTTGGGGAAAATAAGTTTGACTATGATGCACGCAATATACTAAACTAGATTTTGAAGCTTGAAAATCAAATTCCCTTCATCATTTTCCAAGTGATATTTGGTTTGGAAGGTGGCTCAGTCGTTGATGTCAATGGAATGCTTTTGGAAGTACTGGTGGATGTTACATCAGATCTATTCAACCCTTTCAACAATAAAAATTTTAAAAGGTTATTTTAAAAAAATTAAAGTTAAAAGGATTTACTATGCACGAGCACATCCAAAAGCATTTTGTCGACATCAACGGCCAAGCCACCCTCCAAACCAAGTATCAGAAAACAATGAAAGGGACTTGATTTTCAAGCTTCAAAATGCCGTTCAGTATATAGCTTGTAGCATGGTCAAAGCTTGTTTTCCCAAAAAATAGGGTCATAACACTTCCTCACCTCGGCTACTGAAAATCCGTCCTTACCCATACTTTTAGAATGAAGCAACCGTCCAATCTTAGCACCAAAGCGAGGGTCTTTCCATCTTGCTTTCTTCGTAGCTGTCCCTGATTTCGCTCTCCAGCTTCAGGATCTCCTCCCTTGCACGATCGGCGAAATCCATATTATTTAGATCAATGGCGAGGTTCCTATTATTATTGAACCTCTTCATCATTCTACGAAGCGCTCTTCCTTTGGTATGGTTCATTGGAGTAAGCTCTGCACTTCCTTGATGATAAGGATCCAAGGAGATGTAAAATCTTTCTTCACCTTATACCTGCATTACACACTCTAATAAACCTGTAGTAATCATCACAGGTATAAAGAAGCAAGGAATACTTCACACAGCATCCAAAACATCAGTCTGGAAGGTGCAGAAACACATGGAAGAAACCAAACAGCAGAATGGGAGAAAACTGAAAGTCAGAAATCACATGACTCAGAAAACAGTCTACTTCATAACAGTTGTAAGATTACATAATGACAAGGTCGTTGCCTTCTGATCCTCAGATTAACTGTCAGATTAACTGATCAGGCACCCAATGCATAAGTAAATACAGAACCCACTCCTCTCCTCCATTCAATTTGGTGGATGGAAGAGCGCGCCCAAAAACGACATCTGATTTTGAATATGCAAATGGGCGGCCCACAATTTCCCGCTTTTTTTTCAATTAAAATCGACATTTGATTTTGAATATGCAAATGGGCGTCCGGCCATTGTTTGAGATTTGAATTGAGAAATCTGCGGGAAATCGTTGGCCGCCCATTTGCATATTCAAAATCGAAACAAATCGCTGGCAACGCCTATTCAATTGACGTTGCAACTTTTTCAAATTCACAACAGTAAAGACAACGTGATATTGATTCTTCCCCACGTTTACTGCCGGTGAAAGTGAAAAAAAAAATCGAAGAATATTTCCCAAATCCCATTGCGACTACCATCCGACCCGAAAACCGTCATCCGATTGGAGTACGATTCGCCGTCGAAAATGGAAAAAGAGAAGAGGGAAACGGAGGCGTTGAAATGGGAATAGTTAGTAAAACGAATTTTTTGGTGGGGATAAAGCTCATCAGATTTTGGTAAAAATTTTAAATATATATTGAGAAATAAAGTTTCTAGGAAATCTCTCCAATTTTAAATCGATTTTATTTATTGAAAGTCCAAATCAACATCGGATTATTATACCTGCCTCCTCAAGTTAAATAGTGTTTGGTGACCAGTAAAAGGTGGTTAAATAGTGTTTCGTGACAAGTAAAATGTAATAAAGGACAAGTATCTACCCTACAGCTCAGTATTTACTTGGCTCAGATTGGTAACAGTCCATACTTCTTGGACCTCACATACCTAGAGGAACCTGCTAAAATCACTACACCTCTTATTACATTAGATATGTTGGAGTATGGGTTCCGAACATGATCTTAATAGGCAAGGATCGGATCTTGGATATGGGAAATGCTTCTCTCCTCTCAAATGAGCTGGTAGATACACTAAATCAAAGAAATTTACATTTTCTTTACTAAGTCAGCACAAACCTTCGTCCGGGTACGATTTTGGTATTACAGGTGCACTAGCAACAAAACGGGACTTATTCTGTAGGTCCTTGATGGGGGCGAGTGTCCAAATTATAAACAAAGCAGAGGAGCTAAGATGGACACGAGGAGACAATTCGGGCTTTCTTACAGTGAAAAATGTATACTTGGCATTAGCCAACAAACTATGGCTACATCCTATTGGTGGTTGGCAAAAGAAACTGTGGACATGGGATTGTGCTCTCAAAATAAAACTCTTCACATGGTTATATGTGGTTAATAAAATACTTAGATGGGACAATCTTCAACACAAAGGTTGGATTGGGCCAAACATTTGCCACTTATGCCTAAAGGCGAGGGAGACTGTTCTGCATCTGTTTGTAGATTGCGCCTTCACTAAGAAAGTCTGGGAAAGGGGTAAAAGAGCACTTTATATTACCTCAATCTGGGAGGGATCCACTTTGGTAGACTGCTATGATAGATGGAATTTACAAAATACAAATTACCCCACACTGCCTACCATCATAAGCTGGTTTGTTTGGTTAGAAAGAAACATGGTTATCTTTGAAAATAAAAGCCCGACAGTTCACACAGTGATCATTAGAGTACTTGGAGGAGTAGGCAGTCTTACAAAAAAACAAATTTTAAAAGTGGATAGACCCATAAAGGAAGTACAAAAGGACCATGTCACAAAAGGTTGGTTCGATGGTGCAGCTCTCTCAAATGGAGGACTTAGTGGCGCTGGAAGGGTACTATGGTTAAATGAACACTCGACAATCAATTGGACATTGAATTGTGATCCAGGAACAAACACAAGGGAAGAACTATTGGGTGTATGGGCAACTTTGACAATAGCTTCTCGGATGCACATCTCAAAAATTCAAGTTTATGGAGATTCATAAATTGTCATAAACTGGTTAAACAACAAAGGAAACTTGAATGTTATTTCCTTGGATTATTGGAAGGAACGACTAAGAGACCTTAAAAAATTCTTCAATTCTCTTGCATTTTCACATATCTACAGAGATAGCAACAAGGAGGTTGATCATCTATCAAAGTTGGCGCTACAAAAACAAGAAGGGAAAATAAACTACAACCATTGGGTAGATGGAAACGAAGGGCCCACCTTGTATTTAAGCCTTTTCTAGATTCCAATGGGGAAAGATTATGCTTTTTCCTTTTTTGTAAGTATATGTTTATGAAGTGATAGTTGTTGAGCAATGACAGTCTCGGTATGAGTCTATGTGCTTTGGGCACTTGCATGTATTGACAGTTTTTAGATGTATGGTCATTAGTCTTCTAGAATCCAAGTCTGTGTGACTGGAGAAAACTTAGTCTTTTTTGGGATGTAATATTTCATGTTTTTTAAAACAAATATATATAAATATACCAATTAATTTTCCGCTGGAAAAAAAATAGTGTTTGGTGACAAGTAAAAGGTAGTTAAATAGTGTTGGGTGACAAGTAAAAGGTTATTGGTTAAATAATGTTTGGTGACAAGTAAAAGGTGGTTAAATACTTGTCAAGCACTATTTAACCACCTTTTACTTGTCACCAAACACTATATAACCAAATTATTGACATTTAAATTTTTTAACCAAATTTTTTAAAACTTTAAAGTTTTGATAATGTTTCATAGAAATTTTATATTAAATTGAGTTTTTGGAAAATAAAAAAAATAATTTGTAAATTGGTTATTTTTAATTTTTGATTGGTGGAAACAGTGGATGTGACTAATTTCGTTGGCCTAGTATTAACGAGACTTTAATTGCAATGCCTAAAGGCTTAACGAGTCTTTAATTGCAGTGCCTTGAATGACTTGACTCTCTTGCGTGAAGTCTTAACGACCAGTGCTTTGCCTCCATTATGTTTCAGTCGGGCTTGCCAATGGTAAAAAGACAAGAGACATATGTTTTATGTGCAACTGGATTCACCATGTTCGGCGTTGGAGGCCTAGGTGTTAAGAACCAAAGACCGAATACAAAAGCACCACAACAGATATACAAGAACAATATGCAAAATCCCCTTTATTACTATCAAACCCTTGAGGTAGGGAAACACCATACAATGGATCCTATTATGGAAGGGATCCTCTCCTGTTCACTTGCCCCTTCGAGGGGGCATCCTCCTATTGAGCTACCGCTCCAAATACAATAATTCTCTTCATGTCCCATTACATTGCTTGAACCCCTTTATATAGTGCTACTATCACCTAAGAA
>JASDQU010735167.1:0-24524 GCA_032191745.1 Picea mariana
GGTTCTTGATGTTCTTCCCTTGTGCACATCCATTACATACGCCTTCATGGTCACCTTTGAGTTCTGGTAAACTTGTGATCGCTTTGCATATGTATGGTAGCGCCTTGTAGTTGATGTGAGCTAATCTTCTAGAGTTCACATGGATTCTTCAATAACGTGGCTCATGGCAGCTTCTGAGTGACCCACCTTCTTCTTTTCCACTGATGATTGCTTCATTTATGATTTCTTCTTTAGCACGTTGNCACATGGATTCTTTAATAGCGTGGGTCATGGCAAATTCTAAGTGACCCACCTTCTTCTTTTCCACTGATGATTTCTTCATTTATGATCTCTCCTTTAGCACATTGCCTTCTGTAACCTTCGCTATAGCTTCCTCATGTGACCTGGAGCAAGGTCAACAAAACAACAAGCAAGAATAATATCCTTTTAATAATATAAAGCAATAGCACAAAAAATCATCACAGTAGCTCCTTTAGAGCTATCACTTATAATTTATCGGAAGAAAAGATTAAAGGTACAGAATACAATACGAAATGAGGTCAACACTCTCATAGTGTTGTGACCATGAATTCTTCCATGGAAACCTGGAACTAACACACGAGGTTTCTCCTAGAGGAGGTGTTAGTTGTATCAAACAAAGTATATACCTCTATATGCTCACATGCTATTAGATATAATACTTTATAAACAATGATATCTCAACTATAGTCATCAACTTGTCATGTGTACCTTTGAATCTTATCAACTTGATTTAATCAAACCTTGAGCCTTGTCCTCAAGGATGAGTGCTTTCTTTTCTTCCAGGTCTCCTTCACTCAAGTGACGAGTGATTTCTTCAACCAGTCTGTTGTACTAAGACAATATGCTATCTTGACAAAAGGTTAGGTTAGAGAATAAGCTCTATGATCATCTTTTAATCCTTCTAATCATAGCTTCAACATGCAACACTAATTAAGATAATTTCATGACACATAGATGTATATCAGAATAATCACACATAGGTTGCATCATTCCTCTAAATTTGTTGGATCTTGAGATCCTTCTGGATCTATGGCAAGAGATTCCTTCTCCTATAGATACTCTTTAGGGTTTAACCATTAAACATATGTGAGTACATACCTCAGATAGCATTTGCAGGTAGTAGCTCCATTTGGTAGCAGTGATAATCATTACCAAAAACTGCAAGGGTGATTGCAACTGGTTCTATGGTTGCAACTACAACTGGTACTGCAACTGTAACTAGTTCTGAGACTACAACTGCAACTACAAATTAGGGTTTTATGAGGAAACCCTAATTTTTCAAACTTCAAATTTTGAAATTTTGATCCAGGGGATAGGTGCGCTGAGCTGAGGTGAGTTAGTTGGTGCAGCCAGATTTTTGAAAATTCAACTTTTACCCCTTCAAATCTGATCTATGGATTTCTGGATTGGTGCTTCTGGTTTTCTGGTACTCTGGTACTTCTAGTACTTCTGGTTTTCTGGTTTTCTGGTATTTTGTGAAACTAGGGTTTCACTTTCCGAGAGATCCATCCACTGAAAAGGTGCACTGAAGCTGAAAAATGATCCTTAGGGGAGGGTGCAACTTTCTAGGTGGTTTTGGAGATGAAAAGCTTCACCAATAAAAAGNCTTATGCCATTATTATAGTTCTTTGCATTTCAATAGATAAGAGAAACATAAGAACAAGATCATTGAGAAATACACATTCACAAGAGACACAACATTTATCTTGGGAAACCCTCTAGGGGAAGAAAACCCAGCAAAAACTTCCTTATCATAAATTGCCAATACAATGTCAAGAGATAACTCAAACCAATACAGATAGTCCTCTCCAAAATATGCACCACTCTTCTCCCTCTCTCGTTTGCCAGTAACAGATCAGAACTTGTCTCTCAAACTGAGCAAGTGAGTTGTGATCAAATGAGGCGCTAGCCTATTATATTTATACAAGTTCTGGCATGTGTGAAGTGTCTCTTCACTGGCAAGGCCGACTTCTCAATCTGGGTGGGTAAACCCACCTTTATTATATTTCTGGGTCTCTTAATTAACTGTTGGGGCCAACTTCTTATTCTGCCTATTATAATTGTCTGTTGTACAATCCGCAAAAGGGGATTTGGTCTTATTACTATAACCGACATGATCAATCCATAATGGGGATTAATCCTATGAATAAAATATCAATAATAATAAGAATACTCTTTGTAGTTACATTATTTCAACAGTAAATGCACGTTACCTCCACCCATATTCAATTAATTCATTAGTACACGACAACCATTAATCCATTAACCATTCATTTAAACCATGCATTAGAATTGGCATGTATTACTTGTCAAACATGCCACCCACATCATACCTTCCATTGCCAACTTGACCATAATGCATATCAACAATATAATTCAATTAAGTAAACCATGTATCGAAACCATCACTAATAGCATGACCATATCACATTTCTAAATTATGTCATAACATAAATCAACCATGTCTCATATAACACAACAAATCGTTGACCATTATCTTATTGCTAGGTTTAGATAATGACCATTAAAATTGAATGCATGTAGAGTAGCATATAGCATAGTTTAAATCCTTCCCTTTTCATTTGTTGCATTGCTTTCATTTCTTTCCAATTTCTTGTATATGTTGTTGCTAACATGTTTATTATGCAGGTCTCCTAGTAATAGATCCCAATAACAGGTCAACCCAGTCCTGCCTGATCTTTCTTTCATTACGGCCACCCCCAACCCAAGCAGCATAAGATGATAAGGCACTCCGAGCAAAACGAATGATGTTTAGTGGCAAATACTGAGTATGATGAAGTCTGAATACAACAAGGATAACATAGGCCGTTGTAAAATAAAACTTGAGCCTATAGCAGCAGAAAAACAAAGAACATGCCTTCTCCATTGCCAATAAACCAGGATTATACCACCATGTAAGCAGTGTCGAACAGTAGCACAACATCAAATAAGAACCAAACCTGATCTTCAATCTACAAGGGATTCCCACCTAGTAGTATTATTTAGCTTTTATAATAATAGGCTTTAGCAACACTTTGCGGGCAAAATTTCGTTGCGATTTTAATCGTCAACAAGGTGCAAAGGGAAAAAAACATAGGAAGAAGCCTACACATGTGCTTAAGTACCCTAGGAGAAACTCCACTAGGGTTGTCAATAAATTCAGATTAAATTCTAAGGCCATGTTTGATCCATCTATTAAAAAAGAGTATCTTATAATCATTAAGGATAATTCTGAAGATTCTAAAATAGGAATCAAGAAACAGATAGAGACGTATTCTTTGCACAAGAATAAGAAAGAAGCTGAAAACTTGGGAAAGACAGAAGAAAAAGGAAAATAGGTTGCTCAATATTCTAGGAGACCTATGACAAGAGCAACCACTAAATCATCAAAATCTGAAGTTGTGTTTAAAGGTACATGCGGGGTTTCTCATGACAAAGATTGTCCTTCTGCAGATCCAGATCCGATTCCATAGATTCTAGAGACCAGAGATTCAGACAATATTGATGATGAAGTTCACAACCCTGAACTATCTTCTAGATACCAGATCAAATTAAGAAAACCTCAGGTTGGTTCTATAGACCTGAACCAACCTGCACCTATAGAGGAATTCCTAGAGTTTAAAGTTAAAGTTAGAAGTGAAAAGGAAAAGATCAAGGAGCTATAGGAAATGGTGAAACAATTAAAGGAAGAAAAGGCTCAGGTGGAGCAATGGAATGCTAGACAACAAGAGAAGATACAAGATTTCAAGAAAAAGAGAAAGGAACAAAAAGCATTGCTCAAGGAGCTGCGGGAATCTAATTTTAGGTTATATTGGCACAATATTGTGCTAACAACCAAACTGAAGCAGAGGACTACCAAATCCAGTGCAATCATTATACCATGATAGTTGTGAATTTCCTTCATGCAATTTTGAAATTTTTTGATGCTATTACTCAGGGTGTAGAAGATGAACAGTTTAATCTCTATATTTTGATCAAATGGATTTTTGATAGTTTGAAGGAGTAACTCGGTCAAGATTGATTCCAAATTTTGTGGGATTTGCCAATTTGTTGTAAAAGATATTTTAGGTTAAGCTGTTAAGATTTCTACTATATTGGCAATAAAGGTGCTTGTTTGAGCTGATCCTCCTTGAAGAAAGGCATTGACCAGATTCTGTTGCTAACTGAATACTAGAAAATAGGATCTGTAGTCATACTCTGTATAGTTTAAATAGATAGAAATAAGATTGTATTAGGGTCGAAAGGTTGGGCTTTCAGGGACCTATTTTGAATATCTTTGTAAGACATTTTTATTTCAAATTGATACTTAATGGAAAAGACATGTTGATGGTCATATTTTCTCACATTTCATTCTCTATTTCTTTTCTTGCTTGAAATCATTTTTTCAGTTGCAATGCATTGATTTCTTGATCTTAATTAATACATTGAATTTTTTGTTGTTATTGTTTATTATCAAGATTTTCTTTCAAGTACATGTTCTTGTTTCTAAATGACATTTTAAAATAAGAAATTTGTATGGGGTTGACAAATTGAATGCTCTCATATTTTCCTTTCATTATTTTCCTTATTTATCTAATCCATTTATGTGACTACCTTTAACTAAATGAGTGGGATATATCTTGACTTCTTTTTGACTTATGTGTTTACTTTGAACCCTTGAACTAGCTTTCAACCATCCTCAAAAACCCATTTATAAAACCCTTTAAATACCATTGTAATAACCTTGATGATGCCCTAGCTTGCCCTCTCATAGTCAAGTGCAACTTTAGGGACTAACATATTTTGACATCGTTTCCAGGGACGAAGGAACGAAGACATATTCCCTAGGAGAACAACAAGATTAGATTCACATATTGATGGTGAAAAAGATTTTGGACAATTACATGAGAGTGTGATTTTCACTTGGTGACTCCTTTGCGGTAATTCTGGCTCCTAAAAGAGAAGGTAAAGGAACTAAAACTCCTCTAAATTCCTCATCATCTACAAAGAAGCCAGTTACAAGAAAAAACCCAAACCCAGACCTTGTTGCACTAGTACCAAACCCTGAAAAATTATTAAGAAAACCTAAAATCATTCCTAGATAGTCCTCTCTCTCAAAGGAAAATTTTCCTTCAATCCAATCTCAAGGACAATCTTCTGAAACTGTCAAACTACAATTAGATGGAGTGATTCCTAAAAGTGAAATTAATCCTATCATTGACCCTAGTACAGTTTCCTTTCCTTCAACTATTTCAGAACTAAATCTAAATCAATGGAATTTGTTTGTTGAGATCATTGAAGAGGAGCAAGCAAATACTTTTTCTGTAGCTGAAGATTTGAGAGATTATACTAAATATATTAAAAACTTACTAGAAACACTCGCTTCATCGCCTCGGTCTTTCTCTTCTGAATAAAATAAACCATGTTATTCATATTTTGAAAACCCTCTTTTTTTGGGACCATCATCCTACTCTAGTCCAGAAAAGAAACCTTTGTTTTCTGAAGATCGAGGGCTAATATTAGCTTAGCTAAGTTGCTTCACACATGTTGATGTTTGGAAAACATCGGGAAGACATTCTCTAAAAATAATAATTAATAATATAATTATTATTGATTATTAAATATTAAATATAATAAGTAAATGATAATAATAAATAGTTATTGATTATTCAAGGGACGCATCCTTCCATGGATGGTCACTTTATGTTCCCTATATATGGAACACTCATCATTGTAATAATATATCAATCATATCTCATATAAGGAAAACCAACATGATATCAGAGCAAGACCGGGTTGACTAGCTCACAGGAGATCCCAGTTACTTGGATAGAAGAGCCTTCATCACGATTTTTCCATTGCATGCCATGGACATGATTATGGCATTCATCACGATTATGGTGTTGCATGCCATGTAAGAGATGGTTGAAGTCCGGATAAGCGTAAGACGAGATCTCTGCACCAGATCTCATGGTTGAAGAGATGGATGCGTAAGACTATATCTCTACACCGTTATCCCTCTCGAAGGAAATGCCCCCATCAAGTACGCACTAGTTGAAATGGTGCCACATAACCATGGTTCTCACGTCATTCTACATCAGCAACATCGACACCATCGAAAGATCCTTCTCTTGCAAGAGCCACTTAGATGTGAGAGTCAGGTCGTATCTTGTCTCGCAAGCACCGTCCTCCACACTTTTAACAACACAGCGGAGAAACATGCCCTTTTCCATATTCTCTCTTAGTGAGGGCCAGCACCATGAGGCCTACCATAGTGAGCCAACCATTCCATGTTTCGGTAGGACAACACAAGATCTAGTCGTGTCCAATGCAAACACCGGTAGAAGATGATGCTCATATTACAGAAAGAAGTGGCGAGGGTGTAGAAATGAGCGTATGACTTGATATAATAATACCAACTCCACTCTACGATGATGGCAATCGTAAATGGGTTTCTCCATTAGAACCGTAGGCTACTCATACAACAGAAACAGAAAATTATGTGAGTCATAATGTTAGCAGTCATTGCCTGGGCGACCATGGAGATAATTCTAAGACATTAAGTGATCTCAAAGGGCTGCCAACACATGATAATTATAATGCTACAAATCCAGAGAATAAAATTACTTTGTTTGCACTCAGGCTTGCACTTTAGGAGAATGCCTCCAGTGGTCTCGGAACCTTGGCTTTCATCTGGGCCACAGTGGTGCTCCTCAGAGGCTTTGCCTTAAACTTTAGAAAAGGTAGACTTCTATTTCGTGATTGTTATATTGTTGATAGAAGGTGCTCGCATCTTCAGCTACAGCTATGAGCTCGAGTGGAAACATGAGACAATGCTCACTCTGACCATTATCATATATTATGATAAACGGAGTACATGGTCTGTCTCGAAGGTTTAATTGGTGCCTTATATTGGGTGGATCTTCTGGATGCAATTGTTGTGGGCTTCCACATGTGTTGTCTTGTCTCTCGATCGGCTAGCGTGGAAAGACTATGGCATGGTTTCAAGAAGAGATAAGAAGAATCAGAGATCGGCTCAATATTTTCTATGGGCTATCCCTCATCGAAGCACTTATGTTTCTACTGGAGAAGGCATATTGGCAATGGAATATCATCATTGAGAAATTGCTCGCAGAGCATGGAGCTGCTGCAGTCTAGCGGTGGGCATGGAAAAATCATGGGGGCTCAAGTCTTGTCCTCTCTTGCCAACAAAGATCGATTCACTGAAGAGACACTCAGGATTATTAGAAGGACTAGTGATGTGGTGGAGAGGATGACCAAGATGCTCAATTGGAAGAACCATCACAAGTAGAAGATGAAGAAACACTGTAGAGATAGATAGTTTTGACTAGGCAGAGAGTTCAGTTGAGAGAAAGTGCACCAGAGTGTGTTTCCTCAACTTGAGATCAGTCAGGATTCATGGAAGCAGATTTCCTATGAGAAATTGATTCCATGAGAGAAACTTGATATGTATTAGACATTGGTTTCATGAATAAACCTTTATATCTCAAATACAGTCCAAGATGACATTCCCTTTCAAAGGGAGATAGTTGAGCTAATTGATCCCATTGATCCTGTAGCTCCAGTTAATGTTTTCTGAGATATTGCAGTAGGTTGGAAGAGACCTACATGCACTCATCAGACTCTGCAAGAGGCAGAAGGACATGCATCTCCTCATGGTACCTTCCGAGTGAGAAAGAGACCTTAGAGATATTCATTTTATGCCGCAAATATGAGCCACATCATTCATTTTGAGCCTTCCTTTTATGAGGAGGTAACTAGTCATCCAGTATGTAGAGATGTCAAAATGGAGGAGTATCAATCCATCATGAAGAATGATGTGTGGGATATTGTTCTGAGACTTGAGGGGAAGTTTGCAGTGACTTCCAAATGGATCTACTAGATCAAACACATAGTTTACGGGAGAATCAAGAGGCACAAAATGAGATTTGTTGCTAGAGGACTCTCTCAGGTGGAGGAAATAGATTATGAGGAGACATTTTCTCCTGTTGCTCGATACACTTCTATCTGGATGATTATTTTCCTCGCATCATCCATGGGCTGGAAACTACATTAGATCGATGTGAAGACAACCTTTCTCAATGGAGATATTGAGGAAGAAATATACATTGAGCAACCATATGATTTCGTCATACATGAGAAGGAGTCTCATGTGTGTAGGTTGAAGAAGGCCCTGTATGGACTCAAGCAGGAACCTTGAACTTGGTATGCGAGAATTGATGGACACCTTATGAGTTTGGGCTTCAAAAAAAATGTTGTTGATCCCAAACTGTATTACAAGACTGTTAACGGTGAGGCCCTGATTCTAGTCCTCTACGTTAATGATTTATTCCTCACTGGTACAAAGAGCCTTATTATTGAATGCAAGTATGCGTTGGCCTCTAAGTTCGAGATGAAGGACCTTGGTATGATGCACTATTTCTTGGGACTAGAGGTGTGGCAGAGAATTGATGAGATCTTCCTGAGTTAGGGGAAGTACACAGTTGAGATATTCAAGAAGTTTGAGATACTAAAATTCAAGCCCATGACTACACCAATGATGACGAATCTGAAGAAACTAAGTGTGTCTTCTTCCAATTATGACAAAATTGATCCGACTCTGCATAGACAGTTGGTTGGATAACCAATGTATCTAGTTAACACCAGACTAAATAATTGCTATGCAGTGAGTGCACTTAGCCAATTTATAAGTCAGCTGAGATAGACACACTAGATTGTTGTGAAACATGTGTTGAGGTACTTGCAAGGCAGAGTTCGACATGGTTTGAGATATACTTCCAGTATTGATATGATATGGCAAGAATATATTGACTCTGATTGAGCAGGGAGCGTAGTGGACAGAAAGAGCACCCTCGGGTGTTACTTCACTTTGGGATCCTCCATGGTTTCCTGGTGTAGTAGGAAACAAACTTTTGTGGCTTTGATCATAACATAAGTAGAGTACATTTCATTAATTATGACAGTCCTTGAAGTAGTGTGGCTTCACAAGATCTTTGCAAATTTATTCGAACATGTGTTGGATTCCACCATTATTCATTATGGTAAATAAAGTTGTGTCATGCTCTCTAATAATCCAGTGTTTCATGACAAATCGAACCACCTTGAGATCAAATACCATTTCATCCAATACATGGTGCATAGGAAGGAAGTATTGGTGCAGTACCTTCCTACAGATGAGCAAGTTGTTGATGTTCTTACCAAACCAGGATGAAGTTTAAGTACTTCCATGACAGACTTGGCATGGAAGAGAATGCCTCCCTCACTAAGATGGAGTGTTGATTTTTTTAGCTTCCTAAGACATTCTCCAGATTGTACTCCTCTATGACTGAGTTGATTTGATCTATGATGACACTTATCCGAGAAGGGATAAGTGTGGTTCGGCTTATAACCCAATGTCCCATGTGGAGAGCACATGAGGACATGTCAAGGGAGTTGACCCTTGACATCATACACTATGGGAGTTGAACCTAGTGTTTCTAGAGGGTGTAGCCTCTAGAAGTCCACATGGAATGCCATGTGTGACAAACTTTATCCAGATTGTACTCCTCTGTGAATTGAGTTGAATTGATCTATGAGGACACTTATCCGAGAAGAGATAAGTAGAACACTTATTCGAGAAGGAATAAGTGAAGTTGGGCTTATAACCCAATGTCCCATGTGGAGAGAACATGAGGACATGTCAAGGGAGTTGACCCTTGATGTCATACACTATGTGATTTGACCCTAGTGTTTCTAGAGGGTATAGCCTCTATAAGTCCACATGGAATGCCATGTGTGACAAACTTTCTCCAGATCATACTCCTTTGTGAATTGAGTTGAGTTGATATGTGAGGACACTTATCCGAGAAGGGATAAGTGGAACACTTATTCAAGAAGGAATAAGTGCATTTGGGCTTATATCCCATCGTCCCATGTTCAAAGAACATGAGGACATGTCAAGGGAGTTGACCCTTGATGTCTCACACTATGGGTAGTTGACCCTAAGTGTTCCTAGAGGGAGTAGCCTCTAGAAGTCCACATGGGAGTGCCATGTGTGAAAAATATTTTGTACTATGGTGGTTTTGTACCACTAGCAAAGACTGTGTGTCTCTGGATAGTAGTTGTGTACTACTATGGAAAGATACCTCCCTAACTAAGAGGGAGTGTTAATGTTTCATCATCGGGCGGAAATTTTCCTAGATTGGGTTGTAGACCAAGGGAGATAGAATACATTTATCATAAAGGTGCACTTATGGTAAATGGGACCAAACGCAGTCCTTCCTTGATCACGACAAGGAATAATATGGACTCAAGGTGCTTGAAGTGTTTTCCATGTGTCAGTTATCATAAAGGCGACATTCACTCATAGGTGTGTGCCTATGGTGAAATATCCTGGTGTCTTTTTTGTCCTAGTCATGGTGACTTGAAAAGGACTGATAAAGACACAAGATGCTATATGATATTACATGTGAACCCAAAATAAACCTAATCTTAGAGAGAGTTAATTGGTTCAGGTGGGAGAGAGATGTCTCCCAAGACTGACAGACAAGTGTCATAATTCTAGGGTGAAGTTTGTATACTTCAATGACATGAGTGGCATGTTGCAGAATGTTTCCCTCGTTGAGAGGGAGTGTTGATATTTGGACAACATCAGGAAGACATCCTCTAAATATAATAATTAATAATATAATTATTATTGATTATTAAATATAGTATATAATAAGTAAATGATAATAATAAATAGTTATTGATTATTCAAGGGATGCATCCTTCCATGGATGGTCACTTTATGTTCCCTATATATGGAACACTCATCATTGTAATAATATATTGATCATTTCTCATTTAAGGAAAACCAACAACACAAGGGACAATTTCTCTTTCTACATCACTAGTTTTTCTTAATCCTAAAGCTCAAACACCAAAGATAGAAAATATGGTTGTTGATAGAATGGATGCTATTGTTGCAGCTAGATATGCACCATTAAACCTGCCACAAGTTCTATATGTTTTTCCACCAAATGATTATATGAAATATTTTCCAAGATTCAATGGAGGAGGAGTTACTGTTGAAGAGCATTTAAATTCTTTCTACATTTTTGTAGATAATTTTAATGTAGAGCATGCAAATGTTTGGATGAGACTTTTTGTGAAGAGTTTAGATGGTGAAAAAAGAAAACGGTTCAGGAGCTTTCCACCTAATTCAATTGTTGATATTGATGCATTGGATGACACATTTTTAAGACATTGGGGAGATAAGAAAGACTACTTATATTACATTACTGAATTTGGTGCTTTAAAAATGAAACAAGGTGAATCAATATCTGATTTTACTAAAAGGTTCAATAAAATGTATAGTAAAATTCTAGATGAAATTAAGCCTTCAAAAACATCAGCCAAAATCACTTTTGCCAATGCTTTTGATGCTGAAATTTCTATGTTACTGATAGAAATAAGGTCTGCTACTATGAGCCTGATGCAGGAAGCAACTATTGAGGTAGAATCTAACATACTAGCAGCAGACAAGTTAAAGTCCAAGGGTGATAGAGACAGAAAAAAATAGAAAGAAGAGATTCCTTCCTCTTCTCATACAACATTTGATTCTAAGATGGATGAAATGGATAAAATGTTGAAAACCTTGACATATGAGATGGCTAGGTTGAAAATGGAAAAAAAAAACCTAGTATACTTACACATGAAGGTGGATGTAGAAATCCTAATCAGTTTAAGAGGCCAAATAATGTACCTCAAATCTTACCAAGAGAAAGGAAGAATCAAGAAGATCAAAAAGTTTTGTCTCCTTTCCAAAATAATGTAGTAGAAGAGGTGGAGGAAGAAGATGATACTGAAGATGAACCTGTAGTACATTTAAATGATTCAGAATTATCTCCTACTCATTTGACACAACAGGATTATGAAGATGCTTTGATATTAAATCAGTTTGAAGAAGGGGATGTTGTTGAGGTTATTCAGAAAGAACCTAAAAGAAAAAGTATGATCTTAGATCTAGATCAAATACACCTAAGGTGGATATACATGTTTCAACAAAGAAGGTCAGCACTCCAGTCAAATCAACAATCGGTAAAGATAGTCACAGGATTCAAATTGATCAACAATTAAAGCAACCTGTCAAGGTTAGTACTACAGAGTTAAAGGAAAAAGAAAAGGTTGTTTATTCTTTCAACCTGAAACATGAAATTAACAAGATTAAAATTCCTATACCTCTGATAGAACTAATGAAAACAGATCCTTTTAGGAAGATTGTTCTGAAGGAATTACAACCCCCTTCTCAAGTCACCTTTTCAGATACTATCAACCTTGAAGATGAGGATCCTACTATAACCATTGGACCTCACATTGAAGACAGGATTGATTCTTCTCCTCCTTTCTACATATCACTAAATATTCATGAAAAAATATTGCAGAATTGTTTAATGGATTCAGGGGCTTCACACAATGTCATGCCTAAAGTGGTAATGGATGAATTAGGGTTAAACATCACTAAACCCTACCTTGACCTATATTCTTTTGACTCTAGGAAAGTTAAATGCCTGGGATTCATCAAGGACATGGTTTTTACTCTTTATCAGTTACCTATGAAAAGTGTGGTATTGGATGTTATTGTGGTTGACATACCTCCAAAATTCGGAATGCTTCTGTCAAGATCTTGGGCTAAGAAATTAGGAGGCACTTTACAGATGGATCTCAGTTATGCTACCATATCTCTTTTTGGTGGAGAACGTCGGAGATTGTATAGGGAAGTAAAATTGGCTTACTTGGTAAGTGATCATGAAAACCCTAGTAATCATCCTATATATGTTGTAGAATATGAACTTGGCTCCTCTATTTTTCATATTGGTGATCAGATGGTTGAAACATCAGTTAGAAGAATAACACCTGCAGTTGGAGATAATGCAGAAAATTTTGTCTGGAAAATGTATTTTGATGGGGCTTGCTCAAAAGAAGGTTTTTGGGCTGGGATTTTTTTCATTTCTCCTACCCAAGAATTCATTCCTATGTCATATAAAATTGAATTTTACAACCAATAACATCAATGAATATGAAGCTTTGTTGTTATGATTGAAAGTTGCTAAAGATATGGGTATAGATAAACTTTTTGTTTTTGGAGATTCATAATTTATTATCCATCATATTAAAAACATTTATCAGAACAAACAGAAAAGGTTAAAGCAATATAGGAATGAATTATGGGATTATGTGGATAATCACTTCTTGGCATTTAACATCACTTTTGTGCACATGAATTTGAATCAGCAGGCCGACACTTTAGCAATTGCAGCCAGTAACTTTAAAACTCCAATGTTTCCTAACTTAAAATTCAAGATTGAGGTTAGACACATACCCTCAATACCAGATAACATTAAAAATTGGAAATTTTTTAAGGATTATTAGGAGATTCAAATATTATTAAATACCATTGAAGAGTTTTCCAATATTTCAATAGATCAGGATAATGAGAATGATGATATGGAGGTACATGTTGAAAATGTTCTTCAAGACAGTGTGGATGGGCACAAAATTATTGAATTGAAAACAAATCATCTGCCTAAAGGTTTGGTTCCACTTGAAAGATTATTTGATCACAACGATGTTTCCAGAAAAGTTTTTATTCAGACATAAGAGACTGATGTAGTAGACTGTGATATCAGTTCAAATTTAAATCCCAGGATGGTGAAATTATCCAGAAAACTGTCAAAAAAACAGAGAGACATATATGTAAATTTGATGAAGCAGTATTCATATGTGTTTGCCTGGTCTTATGAAGACCTAAAGGTTTTTGATATAGATATTATGCAACACAAGATTCCTATGAATCCTGGATCAAAACCTTTTAAGAAAAATTCTAGGAAATTTAATCCTTTGTTGTTACCCATAATAGAAAAAGAGATGAAAAGGTTATTGGATGCCAAAATTATAGTGCCACTGAGATACTCAGAGTAGGTAGCTAATTTAGTACCTGTCAGGAAGAAGAGTGGATAAATAAGGCTTTGTGTGGACTTCAAAAATTTCAATAGGTGCTCTTTAAAGGACAATTATCCATTACCAAAAATGTATCATATTTTACAAAGAGTAGTAGGGGAAAAGAATATTTTTATGCTTGATGGCTATTTAGGGTACAATCTGATATCAATAATGGAGGAAGACAAGAAGAAAACATCTTTTACCACTCCCTAGGGCATTTTCATGTATGAAAAGATGCCCTTTGGATTGATCAATGCAAGAGCAACCTTTCAAAGGGATACATTTCTTTTATTGGTGAGAAAGACGGATTTGAGGTTATTTATCTTGATGATGTCACTATTTTTTCAACATCTGATGAAGAACACTTACAACATTTGAAGCAGACATTTGAAAAATGCAGGAGGTATAGTATATCACTTAACCCTAAAAAATCTCATTTTTCCATGGAAGAAGGAAAACTTTTGGGGCATATTGTTTCACTAGAAGGAATGAAGATAGATCCTGAAAGAGTAAAAGCTATCCATCAAATAGACATTCCAAGGAACAAGAAGTCTATCCAATCCTTCATATGTAAAAAAAAAAAAAATTAAGGAGATTTATACCCAATTTTGCAGAGATTATCAAGTACAATACTGATATGTTGAAAAATGATGCATAAATCAAGTAGATACCAGAAGCTAAAGAATCTTTTGAGAAGATTAAGCAGGCTCTTGTTCGGGCCCCTATTCTCATCAATCCATATTACTCCAAGGAATTCATGATTTTTTTATTTTCCTCTGAAGACACCATAGTTGTTGTTCTTTTACAAAGAAATGATCAAGGGTATGAGAAACCCATCTCCTTCTTTAACAAAACTCTCAGAGACTCTGAAATTAAATATGATATAATGGAGAAAGAGGCATATGCTCTAGGGAAGGCTTTAAAATATTTCAAGGTATATGTTCTACAATCTGGAATTACTGCATATGTGTCAAGTAGTGCAGTTAAAGAAATTTTAGTTCAACCTGATTGTGAAGGAAAGAGGGGAAATTGGATAAAAAAAATTATGGAGTACAATATGACTATAAATCCCACTCAACTGATAAAAGGTCAAGGCCTTGTGAAATTAATGACATATTCAAATTGTAAAGCAATTGGGTTCTATCATCTCTCAAGCAAATCACAAAATTCTTCATTCCAGATTGAGGAAACTGGCTCACAAGTAAACATCAAATATGATTCTTCACCATGGTACAAAGATATTGTATGTTTTTTGTTGAATCTTCAGTCTCCTCCTGAATTGGATAAATCAAAGTTTAGATCACTTAAATTATAATCAGTAAAGTTTTTCATTATTGATCAAATCATGTTCTAGAAATATCCTAATGGGATTTTGTTGAGGTGTGTTGATGAAAAAGAGGGTAAACAATTTTTTTGTGATTTACATCATGGTGTTTGTGGAGGTCATCACCATTGGAAAGCTACTACTTTCAATATTCTCAGAGTAGGCTATTACTGGCCAGTCTTGTTTTCATACATATTTTCTTAGGTCAGGGCATGTGAACCATGTCAAAAATTTGCAGGAAAGAAGAAACTTATGTCTCTGCCTTTAAAACCAATCATTGGGCATGGACCATTTCAACAATGGGGCTTAGAATTTATCGGGGAAATAAATCCTTCATCTTCTGGACAACATAAGTGGATTCTACAACCACATATTACTTTACTAAGTGGATTGAAGCAATTCCAACTCAGAATGCAACAAACAAGGTAACCATGGAATTTCTTGAAGGACATATTTTTTCTAGATTTGGTTATCTATGAAGATAGTTACTAACAATGAGAAAGATTTCAAATAAAACTCCATGATCAATTTCTGCAATAAGTATAACATAAAGTTGGTCAACTCTACTCCTTACTATCCCCAAGGAAACAGGTTAGCAGAGTCGTCCAATAAGAGTATCATATTGATTATCAAAAAACTACTTGTAGAAAACAAAAGGTCATGGGATTCCAAGTTAAATTTTTCCCTATGGGTTGATCGTATCAGTAACAAGAAGTCCATTGGAACTTCCCCATTCCAAATGGTGTATGGAATAGAGGCTATTTTTCGAACTCAATTGGGTTTACCAATTTTAAAATTTTTGCAAGAGGAGCTTGAAGAACCCAATGATATCCAAAGGAGAGTTTTCCAGATGATAGAAATTCAGCAAACCAGAGAAAAGATAGATCAGAAAGTTGTTATTCATCAGAGAAAATTCAAAGCCACATTTGATAAGGGAACCAAGAAAGATATTTTCAAAGAAGGAGATCTAGTATTGAGATGGGATTATAGAAAATAGGAAAAATCTAAACATGGTAAGTTTGATAACTTATGGTATGGTCCTTTCAAAATAGCCAAGGTCATGAATAACAATACTTTTCTGTTACATAATCTGGATGACACTGAGAGTTTTTGAGGCCCAGTGAATGGGAGATTCCTGAAACATTAATTTCTTTAAAGATCTATCAAAATTTTGAGTCTGTACAATAGGTTTTTCTTTCATTAAAGACTCCATATACCTAATGGAATTGTTTTTATACAGTTTGTTTTTTAAATAAAGGATGACAGAGAAGGGAAATCATAAAATCAGAAGCAAGGTAAAGTCATTGGTTTGTAGATCTTAAAGTTTCCTCATAAAACTTTACCCCCAGAAGGAGCTAGTGTTAGTATCTAAATTTGTTTTTGATTAAATTAGTTGTCCCTAACCCTTAATCCTCGTTGCTTATGTTTTATTGCCTGGAACTTGGTTTTTTACCCCTTGGTTTGATTTTTCATTCTTTGCAATTTTTTCACTTTTTAATGATTTTCTTAAGTTTTTAAAGGTTTAGGATTTGATTTGATGAAATTTGTCACATCACTTGTCTATTCATTTTTGAAATTTCAAATTTTCTGCCAAGTAGTGAATGGCGCTACAGGAATAGTGTTATTCCTACAGTGCCAAGGATAATCATGTTTTTACATGTTCCAACTCACCCTGAGCACATCATAATTGTGCAAATCGTGATTAGAGGATCTGCATGCCTCTCCATGATCTCTTCTCGAGTTGATACTGCAATTATAACCATCATATGTGAGGGATCGAGTTGTACCAGCCTGACCGACATCAAATCAAACATGTTTTGATATTATTAATAGAAAATATCACCTTCTATTCTAATGTATCGGGCATTTTGTACAGAGATTGAATTGGGAAAAAAAAGAGATTTTTAGTTTCTAACAGTTCACAGGTTTTAAAATTCTCAGTATCAAACCCTGCAAATCTATTCACAGGACTATATCAGCAGCATGGCACTGAAGAAGAGTAGACATATTATTATATTGGAAACAAAAGGCATGAAATTAATTGAAGCATACCCCCAAATGGCGCAGAGGTTTAAATATGCAGGTTGGTTTGAGTTTCTCACAACCTTCCAAGGATACGATGAACAAATCTCAATGATTTTCACACAGAACTTTGATGGCTTTGAAGTTGTAATTGGGAAATTATTGATGATGGTGAGTGAGCATTCAATTGCAAGAGCCTGTAAATTGTCAATTGGTGGAGAAAGGTGGTGGAAGAAATAGAATGCGGTTATGGAATTCGTGAATCAATTCTTAATCCAAGAAAAAACAGAAGCCTAACTAGAAAAGGGAATTCCACATAGTTGGGTAAAGAAGGAATGTCATACTGATTTGATGATCATCCATAGGTATATCATGTGTGAGGGTAGGTTTCAACTGGTTAATATTTACCATACCATACTTTTAATTCACATTAATGAGGATTACCCTCTCAATTTACCCTATTTCCTACTTAAAAGTTTATCTAAAATGTCCAAGAGGGTGCAATCTCATCCTGCTACAACTAAAGGCAGTATGTTTCACCAAGGTTTAATAAAGACATTGGTCATCTCCTCTTTAAATGGATTCCAAAGACCCTAGGATTGGCTAATCCATTCTTTAGGAAATGATTCACAGCCAACTAAATCCAAAAAGGTCAAAGATAAGAAATTAGCTCAACAGAAACAGATTGATACAGTCACTGAGTCCACAATTAAAGAAGGATCATATGCATCTAGGGTAACACGGGTGAGCAAAAGGAAGATGCAAAATTAGCGAATCTCTGGAGATGCTCCTGTAGGTAAAAGTCAGGAAGAAGCTACCACTGGTAAAGGTAAGAGATCAAAACCAGATGAAAACATCAATATATTTCTTGATACAGAGATAAAAATGGAAATTGATGTGGATGAAGATTATACTATGAACCCAATTCATTCCCCATTCAAGAAGAAATAGAAATCCACAATTAATAAAAGTGCAAAGGGAAAAAAACAGAGGAACAATCCTAGGAGAAACTCCACTAGGGTTGTCAATAAATTCAGATTAAATTCTAAGGCCATGTTTGATCCATCTATTAAAAAAGAGGATCTTATAATCATTGAGGATAATTCTGAAGATTTTAAAATAGGCATCAAGAAACAGATAGAGACACCTTCTTTGCATAGTAATAAGAAAGAAGTTGAAAACTTGGAAAAGAAACAAGAAAAAGAAAAACAAGTTGCTCAATATTCCAGGAGACCTATGACAAGAGCAACCACTAGATCCTTAAAATTTGAAGTTGTGTTTAGAGGTATAGGTGGGGTTTCTGATGACAAAGATTACCCTTCTGCAGATCCATATCAGATTCCAGAGCTGCCAAAGACCAAAGATTTAGGCAGTACTGAAGATGAAGTTCACAACCCTGAATTATCTTCTAGATACTAGATCATATTAAGAAAACCTCATGTAGCTATAGACCTGAACCAACCTGCACCTGTAGAGGAATTCCCATAGTTTAAAGTTAAAGTTAGAGGTGAAAAGGAAAAGATCAAGGAGCTATAAGAAATGGTGAAACAATTAAATAAATAAAAGGCTCAGGTGGAGCAATGGAATGCCAGACAACAAGATAAGATACATGATTTCAATAAAAAGAGAAAGGAACAAAAAACATTGCTCAAGGAGCTGCAAGAATCTAATTTTAGGTTATATTGGCACAATAGTGTGCTAACAACCAAACTGAAGAAGAGGACTACCAAAGACAGTGAAATCATTATACCATGATAGTTGTGAAGTTCCTTCATGCAATTTTGAAAGTTTTTGATGCTATTACTCAGGGTGTAGAATATGAACATTTCAATCTCTATATTTTGATCAAATGGATTTTTGATAGTTCGAATGAGTAACACAGTCAAGATTGATTCCAAATTTTGTGGGATTTGTCAATTTTCTGTAAAACATATTTTGGGTTAAGTTGTTGAGATTTCTACTATATTGGAAATATAGGTTCTTTTTTGAGATGATCCTCCTTGAAGAAAGGCATTGACTAGATTATGTTGCTAACTGAATACTAGAAAATAGGATCTGTAGTCATACTCTATATAGTTTAAATAGATAGAAAGAAGATTGTATTAGGGTCGAAAGGTTGAGCTTTCGAGGACCTGTTTTGAATATATTTGTAAGACAATTTTATTCCATATTGATACTTAATGGCAAAGACATGTTGATGGTCAGATTTTCTCTCATTTCATGTTCTATTTATTTTCTTTCTTGAAATCATTTTTTCAGTTGCAATGAATCTTAATTAATACAATGAAGTTTTTTTTGTTATTCTTTATTATCAAGATTTTCTTTCAAGTACATGTTCTTGTTTCTAAATGACATTTTGAAATAAGAAATCTATATGGGGTTGACAAATTGAATGCTCTCATATTTTCCTTTCATTATTTTCCTTATTTATCTGATCCATTTATGTGACTACCTTTAACTAAATCAATGGGATATTTCTTGACTTGTTTTTTAGTTTTGTGTTTACCTTGAACCCTTGAAATAGCTTTCAACCATCCTCAAAAACCAATTCATAAAACCCTTTAAATAACATTGCAATAACCTTGATGATGCCCTAGCTTGCCCTCTCACAGTCAAGTGCAACTTTAGGCACTAATAGGTGTTTCATTCTTTCTATTTCAGTTGTAGGAAAATTCTATGAGTGTAGACACATCAAATGGATCTAAAATTGCATCATCATCATCCCATTAGAGACACTAGCAAGAGGACTGGACAATGCTAACAATAAATTAATTTATTATGAATTGGCTTAAACTCAACTAAACTTTAATTAAGAATTAAAACAGAATCAGGTCAAGGGACCATGACTAATTAGAAATTAAATCGTTGAAGTTTTCTTAACCTATATTATGTCTATATTGAGCTTGGACTATGAAGCTAAAGTGTTGGCATTCAACGTAAGTATGAACCTAAATATGTATAGCAAAGACTTATTAGTGAAAGGTGATTTTCCTTTGGTTATTGATCAAGCCAAGGATTAGTGGAAGAATTAGAATTGGAAAATCAAAGGCCTTAGGGATACATGTAAAAAAATTCGATGGGATTCATAAACAATGAGATTAATCATGCAAGGATGAAAATAAACAATATTGCTAATGAACTATCTAATAAATAAATTTTATTGTCATAATATTATACTCAACCACTTCATTCATAAATTTAACAAAAGGGATTTCATTATGTTGGATTTACTTCACACACACCTAGGATTTCTTTTTCCTAAGGTTTTTCCTTGTTTATTAGTCATAATTAGTCGTTAGCTAGTCTCCTATATTTTAGGGGATAATATTTCACCTGAGAATATTCTCTTCAGTTTGAGTAGTTGAGTTGAGTTTAGATGTTGCATTGGTTTTGTCACCATGCAACATTGGGATCATCACCATGCTTATTCGACCTTGCCTTGGGATCATCACCAAAATAGTGCATTAGCCTTGATTCCCTGAGTTAACTCTTCACTACTCATTTTTCAGTCAGTTAACTGAAGACTAGTTGACTAGTTAACTCAACTAGGTGGAAGTTCACTCCCGTAACTGCCTGAGAGACTAGACTAGGTGGCAGTTTACTCCCGTAGTTGCTAGTGTGTGTCCAGATCACTCTAGACCACCACTATGGCACATTAATTACTCATGCATCATATATCTATTGTAAATTATTCACTCTTTGAGTGTGGAATATGGTTAATGAGAATTCTTTCATTCTTTCTCTCTTTCCTCTTCTTTCTCAAATTCTCTCTGCAAATGTGTGTATTATTGTTTAGCTAGATCTATTATGTGTAGTTTCAACACATTTACATGGTATCAAAGCTGACAGACTGCTAAGCAAAAGCTACACCAAATTTTTTTGCAGGTACTGAAGATTAAAGAATGCAACAAAGATGGAATTTATATTTTACTCACCAATAATACTTCTCATGCCTCATAACTACTTGGAGTGGAAGCCAAATATTCTACATCTTCTCAGAAGTAGAGGCTTATACCAAATAACCATGGAAATCGAGGTAGAGCCTAATTCTGCCGATGATAAAAATGATTTTCTCAATAGACAAGATATGGCCATAGGATTTATCTGCTTGTCTATTTCTTTAGAAAATCTCCACCAAGTATGTGATGTCTCACAAGAATTCACTCCAAATGAATTATGGACTAGATTGGAGGCTCTATTTGGGAATAAAGAAGATTGTGAATATTGCATGCATGAGATTGGAAAGATACAACCAGTAGAGAAACCGTTAGAAGATCAAGCCTCTTATTGTGAAGAGTATTCTACAAAAGTATTTGTACAAATTTGTATTCCATTAATTGAAGATGATGTATACTCCATTTCAGATTTTTTTTTATGAAATTCATGTGGAAGATATATGGTGTGCATCTTAGGAGTCACATGCAGACATTTTTGCATGCACCATGCATGCATCTCAAGAGACAAAAAGAGAGTCGTGCAAATCAAACTCCATTCTGATATTTTCTGAGCACAATTTGCAGAGACAAATTGGATATTTGAATTTATCTCAGGAAAATATCCAATTTCAAAAAACAAATCGTCCAAAACGGAGTCCGGGAAATAAAGTTATGATCATTTCAAAATCAACAAAATTTTAGCATTTTTCCGAAAACGACCGCACGATTTTCAAAGTTTCATCCAAAAATTATTTGGATATTCTTCATTACAAGAAGAAAAAGTGGATATGTGTGGACGTATCAATGATGCATATACTTCATCAGATATGTGCAAACATCTACATCTTCAACAAAAGCTTCAATGAGCACAAACTTGGACAATTGTGAGGTCTTCTTGGAGTGAAGGACATGGTTGCTTAGTAATTGCTTTTTGTTCCTTCTCATTTTATTTTTTTATGCATTGTAATTTGAGGAGGGGGTTCCCATGATGTTTTACCTCTTTCCTAGTTTATTTCAATGTATCTTTTGTATTTGGGTACCTAACATGGCCTTGTTGTCGGGACCCATTCTTTATTTTCACCATAGTGATGTTCAACGGGGGTGTTGGAGTTACTTCACACACACCTAGGATTTCTTTTTCCTAAGGTTTTTCCTTGATTATTATTCATAATTAATCATTATCCAGTCTCCTATATTTTAGAGGATAATATTCCTCCTGTAGAATCTTCTCTTCAGTTGACACTTTAGTTTGACTAGTTGAGTTGAGTTTAGATACTGCATTGGTTTTGTCACCATGCAACATTGGGATCATCACCCTGGTAATTCGACCTTGCCTTGGGATCATCACCAAACCGGCGCATTATCCTTGATTCCCTGATTTAACTCCTCACTACTCATTGTTTAGTTAGTTAACTGAAGACTAGTTGACTAGTTAACTCAACTAGGTGGCAGTTCACTCCCATAACTGCCTGAGAGACTAGACTAGGTGGCAGTTCACTCCCGTAACTGCTTGAGAGACTAGACTAGGTGGCAGTTCACTCCCGTAAATGTTGGTGTGTGTCTAGATCACTCTAGACCACCACTATGGCACATCAATTACTCATGTATCCTATATCTATTGTAAATTATTCACTCTTTGAGTGTGGAATACGGTTAATGAGAATTCTTTCATTCTTTCTCTCTTTCTTCTTCTTTCTCAAATTCTTTTTGCAAATGTATGTATTATTGTTTAGCTAGATGTATTCTATGCAGGTTCAACACATTTAGACATTAAAGACTAGAAAATAATTAAGCACATTTATAATTAAGGATGCTAACAACATAGAGGTTAGATTGATCAAATAATTGCTTGTGTTGTTGGATTAAAATGATATAATTGACTTATCTAGATAAATCATGATATTGAATCTTAAAAAAGAGCTATAATTAGTCAAGTCAGGGATGACACACTTAAAGATAATAGGAGGATAGGATGACCACTTCATACTTACAAATCTTTTCACACAGAAGAAGGAGGCATCATTATTAAAGGGTAATTTTGTTTAATACATCACAATAACAGTTATGGAGGACAAGAATTATCAACTCTAATTAACATATTTGGAGTATGGAAATTGTAATAACTATGCATTTATTTAGGTCTAGATTTTTCATTTAACTTGCATATTTTTCCTTCGCATGTGGTACTCTCCTAGTTGGTAATATAGTAAGAGAAACAACAAGAACATTAAGTGGTGTTGTCTAACCACCAATACTAGAGATGATGGAAATAATAGTTTTATCTCGAAAAAGAAAGAACGCAATCATATTGGAAAAGGCAATGATAAGGAGCTTTGGAGAAATTCTATCTTTAATCTAAAATGGAGTTGAAGAATTATGATAAAATCACTTCCACGTGTATTAAACTTATTAGATAACAAATTCACGGGCCTTATGCCACTAAGCAACAAAGCCTCCAATAACTTTAAAGTTTTTACTTGGAAACACACCTTTGGAGATTATTTCAATTACTTCACTAGGAAAGGAAGTTTTAAGTTGTTTCTTCTACGTTTTTGTTTTGGTTTTAGTTAAGAAAAAATATGTGGTAGAAGAAATCAATCTATACAATGACAATGTATGCTTTTGAATAAAACAAATTAGCATGAAAGAAAATAATTGACCCATGCAATTGCATTTTGGCATAAAGGGATTTTCCAGAATATTATAAGAGGATTCTGAACTTGAAGATGTTCAAGATAAACATTCAACGGAAACATGTCAAACCCAACTATGTTCATTTTATTGATAATATTAGCAAAATGTTGTCAAGAGAATTGAATTTAATAAAAACATGCCAAACCCAACTATGTTCATTTTATTGATAATATTAGCAAAATGTTTCAAGAGAATTTAGTTTAATATTATGTGTCAAGGTTCCAAAGTGTTGTGTGGGTTTCTCTTTTAATTACAAATCACAATGTCCATCTTTACAAACTTACATAAGCTTTAAATTAATTGTTTAGTTTAGAATTTAGTTTAATATTGTGTGTCAAGGTCTCAAAGTGTTGTGTGGATTCCTCTTTTAATTACAAATCACAATGTCCATCTTTACAAACTTACATAAGCTTTAAATTAATTGTTTAGTTTAATATTATGTGTCAAGGTCTCAAAGTGTTGTGTGGGTTCCTCTTTTAATTGCAAATCACAATGTCCATCTTTACAAACTAAAAAAAGTTTTAAATTAATTGTTCATCATGTTATAGAGGATATTTGAGTAAGAA
>JASDQU010735167.1:24574-38326 GCA_032191745.1 Picea mariana
TATGTTTTTCCACCAAATGATTATATGAAATATTTGCCAAGATTCAATGGAGGAGTTACTGTAGAAGAGCATTTAAATTCTTTTTACAGTTTTGTAGATAATTTTAATGTAGAGCATGCAGATGTTTGGATGAGACTTTTTGTGAAGAGTTTAGATGGTGAAGCAAGAAAACGGTTCAGGATCTTGCCACCTAATTCAATTATCGATATTGATGCATTGGATGACACATTTTTAAGACATTGGGGAGATAAGAAAGACTACGTATATTACATTACTGAATTTGGTGCTTTAAAAATGAAACAAGGTGAATCAATATCTGATTTTACTAAAAGGCTCAATAAAATGTATAGTAAAATTCTAGATGAAATTAAGCCTTCAGAAACATCAACCAAAATCACTTTTGCCAATGATTTTGATGTTGGATTTTCTATGTAACTGATAGAAAGAAGGTCTGCTACTATGAGCCTGATGCAGAAAGAAACTATTGAGGTAGAATCTAACATACTAGTAGCAGACAAGTTAAAGTCTAGGGGTGATAGTGATNGGCCAATGATTTTGATGTTGGATTTTCTATGTAACTGATAGAAAGAAGGTCTGCTACTATGAGCCTGATGCAGAAAGAAACTATTGAGGTAGAATCTAACATACTAGTAGCAGACAAGTTAAAGTCTAGGGGTGATAGTGATAGAAAAAAATAGAAAGAAGAGCTTCCTTCCTCTTCTCATACAACATTTGATTCTAAGATGGATGAAATGGATAAAGTGTCAAAAACCTTGACATATGAGATGGCTAGGTTGGAAATGGAACAAAAACAGCCCAGTATACCTACACATGAAGGTGGATACATAAATCCTAATCAGTTTAAGAAGCCAAATAATGTACCTCAAATATTACCAAGAGAAAGGAAGAATCAAGAAGATCAAAAAGTTTTGCCTCCTTTCCAAAATAATGTAGTAGAAGTGGTGGAGGAAGAAGATGATACTGAAGATGACCTTGTAGTACATTTAAATGATTCAGAATTATCTCCTACTCATTTGATAGAACAGGATTATGAAGATGCTTTGATATTAAATCAATTTGAAGAAGGGGATGCTGCTGAATTATTTAGAATGAACCTAAAAGAAAAAGTATGATCTTAGATCCAAATCAAATACACCTAAGGTGGATATACCTGTTTCAACAAAGAAGTTCAGAACTCCAGTCAAATCAACAATCAGTAAAGACAATCATGGGATTCAAATTGATCAACAATTAAAGAAAATTGTCAAGGTTAGTACTACAAAGTTAAAGGAAACAAAAAAGGTTGTTTCTTCTTTCAACCTAGAACATGAAATTAACAGGATTAAAATTCCTATACCTCTGATAGAACTAATGAAAACATAGCCTTTTAGGAAGACTGTTCTCAAGGCATTACAACCCCCTGCTCAGGTCACCTTTTCAAATACTATCAACCTTGAAGATGAGGATCCTACTATAACCATTGGACCTCATATTGAAGACAGGATTGATTCTTCTCCTCCTTTCTACATATCACTAAATATTCATGACAAAATATTGCATAATTGTTTAATGGATTCAGGGGCTTCACACAATGTCATGCATAAAGTGGTAATGGATGAATTAGGGTTAGACATCACTAAATCCTACCTTGACCTATATTCTTTTGACTCTAGGAAAGTTAAATGTATGGGATTCATCAAGGACATGGTTTTTACTCTTTATCAGTTACCTATGAAAAGTGTGGTATTGGATGTTATTGTGGCTAACATACCTCCAAAATTTGGAATGCTTCTGTCAAAATCTTGGGCTAAGAAAGTAGGAGGCACTTTACATATGGATCTCAGTTATGCTACCATATCTTTTTTTGGTGGAGAACATCGGAGATTGTATAGGGAAGTAAAACTGGCCTACTTGGTAAGTGATCATGAAAATCCTAGTAATCATCCTATATATGTTGTATAATATGAACTTGGCTCCTCTATTTTCCATATTGGTGATTAGATGGATGAAACATCAGTTAGAAGAATAACACCTGCAGTTGGAGACAGTGCAGAAAATTTGGTCTGGAAAATGTATTTTGATGGGGCTTGCTCAAAAGAAGGTTCTGGGGCTAGAATTGTTTTCATTTCTCCTACCCAAGAATTCATTCCTATGTCATATAAAATTGAATTTGATACAACCAATAACATCAGTGAATATGAAGCTTTGTTGTTAGGATTGAAAGATGCTAAAGATATGGGTATAGATAAACTTTTTGTTTTTGGAGATTTAGAACTTATTATCCATCAGATTAAAAACATTTATCAAACTAAACAGAAAAGGTTAAAGTAATATAGGAATGACTTATGGGATTATGTGGATAATCACTTCTTGGCATTTAACATCACTTTTGTGCACATGAATTTGAATCAGCAAGCCGACACTTTAGCAATTGTGGCCAATAACTTTAAAACTCCAATGTTTCCTAACTTAAAATTCGAGATTGAGGTTAGACACATACCCTCAATACCAGATAACATTAAAAATTGGAAATTTTTTAAGGATTATTAGGAGATTCAAATATTATTAAATACCATTGAAGAGTTTTCCAATATTTCAATAGATCAGGATAATGAGAATGATGATCTAGAGGTACATGTTGCAAATGTTCTTCAAGACAGTGTGGTTGGGCACAAAATTATTGAATTGAAAACAAATCATCTACCTAAAGGTTTGGTTCCACTTGAAAGATTATTTGATCACAATGATGTTTCCAGAAAATTTGTTATTCAGACATAAGAGACTGATGTAGTAGACTTTGATATCAGTTCAGATTTAAATCCCAGGATGGTGAAATTATCCAGAAAACTATCAAAAAAACAGAGAGACATATATGTAAATTTGATGAAGTAGTATTCAGATGTGTTTTCCTGGTCTTATGAAGAACTAAAGGTTTTTTATACAAATATTATGCAGCACAAGATTCCTCTGAAGCCTGGATCAAAACCTTTTAAGAAAAATTCTAGGAAATTTAATCCTTTGTTGTTACCCATAATAGAAAAAGAGATGAAAAGGTTATTGAATGCCAAAATTATAGTGCCACTGAGATACTAAGAGTAGGTAGTTATTTTAGTACCTATCATGAAGAAGAGTGGAGAAATAAGGCTTTGTGTGGACTTAAAGAATTTGAACAGGTGCTCTTTAAAGGACAATTATCCATTACCAAAAATGTATCATATTTTACAAAGAGTAGTCGAGAAAAAGAATATTTCTATGCTTGATGGCTATTCAAGGTACAATCAGATATCAGTAATGGAGGAAGACAAGAAGAAAACATCTTTTACCACTCCCTAGGGAACTTTCATGTATGAAAAGATGCCCTTTGGATTTATCAATGCAGGAGCAACCTTTCAGAGGGCTATGGACATTTCTTTTATTGGTGAGAAAGATGGGTTTGTGGTTATTTATCTTGATGGCGACACTATTTTTTCAACATCTGATGAAGAACAATTACAACATTTAAAGCAGACATTTGAAAAATGCAGGAGGTACGGTATATCACTTAACCCTAAAAAATCTCATTTTTCCATGGAAGAAGGAAAACTTTTGGGGCATATTGTTTCACCAGAAGGAATTAAGATAGATCCTGAAAGAGTAAAAGCTATCCATCAGATAGACATTCCATGGAACAAGAAGTCTATCCAATCCTTCATATGTAAAAAAAAAATTAAGGAGATTTATACCCAATTTTGCAGAGATTATCAAGTACAATACTGATATGTTGAAAAAGGATGCATAAATCAAGTGGATACCAGAAGCTAAAGAATCTTTTGAGAAGATTAAGTAGGCTCTTGTTCAAGCTCCTGTTCTCATCAATCCAGATTACTCCAAGGAATTCATGATTTTTTCATTTTCCTTTGAAGACACCATAGTTGTTGTTCTTTTACAAAGAAATGATCAAGTGTATGAGCAACCCATCTCCTTCTTCAACAAAACTCTCAGAGACTCTGAACTGAAATATGATATAATGGAGAAACAGGCGTATGCTCTGGTGAAGGCTTTAAAATATTTCATGGTATATGTTCTACAATTTGAAATTACTACATATGTGTCAAGTAGTGCAGTTAAAGAAATTTTAGTTCAACCTGATTGTGAAGAAAAGAGGGGAAAGTGGATAACAAAAATTATGGAGTACAATATGACTATAAAGCCCACTCAACTGATAAAAGGTCAAGGCCTTGTGAAATTAATGACAGATTCAAATTGTAAAGAAATTGGGTTCTATCATCTCTCAAGCAAATCACAGAATTCTTCATTCCAGATTGAGGAAACTGGCTCACAAGTAAACCGTAAATATGCTTCTTCACCATGGTAAAAAGATATTTTATTTTTTTTGTTGAATCTTCAATCTCCTCTTGAATTGGATAAATCAAAGTTCGGATCACTTAAATTAAAATCAGTAAAGTATTTCATTATTGATCAAATCCTGTTTTGGAAAGATCCTAATGGGATTTTGTTGAGGTGTGTTGATGAAGAAGAGGCTAAACAATTATTTTGTGATTTACATCATGGTGTTTGTGGAGGTCATCACCATTGGAAAGCTATTCCTTTCAATATTCTTAGAGTAGGCTATTACTGGCTAGTCCTATTTTCAGACATATTTTCTCTGGTCAGAGCATGTGAACCACGTCAAAAATTTGCAGGAAAGCAGAAACTTATGTCTCTGCCTTTAAAACCAATCATTGGGCATGGACCATTTCAACAACGGGGCTTAGACTTTATCGGGGAAATAAATCCTTCATCTTCTAGACAACATAAGTGGATTCTACAGCCACATATTACTTTACTAAGTGGATTGAAGCAATTCCAACTCAGAATGCAACAGACAAGGTAACCATGGAATTTCTTGAAGGACATATTTTTTCTAGATTTGGTTGTCCTATGAAGCTAGTTACTAACAATGCGAAAGATTTCAAATAAAACTCCATGATTGATTTCTGCAATAAGTATAATATAAAATTGGTCCACTCTACTCCTTACTATCCCCAAGGAAACGGGTTAGCAAAGTTGTCCAATAAGAGTATCATAAGGATTATCAAAAAACTACTTGCAGAAAACAAAAGGTCATGGGATTCCAAGTTAATGTTTTCCCTATGGGTTGATCGTATCAGTAACAAGAAGTCCATTGGAACTTCCCCATTCCAAATGGTGTATGGAATAGAGGCTATTTTTCCAAATCAATTGGGTTTACAAGTTTTAAAATTTCTGCAAGAGGAGCTTGAAGAACCCAATGATATCCAAAGGAGAGTTTTTCAGATGATAGAAATTCAGCAAACAAAAGAAAAGATGGATCAGAAATTTGTTGTTCATCAGAGAAAAGTCAAAGCCACGTTTGATAAGGGAACCAAGAAAGATATTTTCAAAGAAGGAGATCTAGTATTGAGATGGGATGATAGAAGAGAGGACAAATCTAAACATGGTAAGTTTGATAACTTATGGTATGGTCCTTTCAAAATAGCCAAGGTCATGAATAACAATACTTTTTTGTTACATAATATGGATGACACTGAGAGTTTTTGAGGCCCAGTGAATGGGAGATTCCTGAAACATTACTTTCTTTAAAGATCTATCAAAATTTTCAGTCTGTACAATAGGTTTTTCTTTCATTAAAGACTCCATATACCTAATGGAATTTGTTTTATACAGTTTGTGTTTTAAATAAATGATGACAGAGAAGGGAAATCATAAAATCAGAAGCAAGGTAAAGGCATTGGTCTACAGATCTTAAAGTTTCCTCATAAAACTTTACCCCCAGAAGGAGCCAGTGTTAGTATCTAACTTTGTCTTTTATTAAGTGAGTTGTCCCTAACCCTTAATCCTCGTTACTTATGTTTTATTGCCTGGAACTTGGTTTTTTACCCCTTGGTTTGATTTTTCATTATTTGCAATTTTTGCACCTTTTAATGATTTTCTTAAGTTTTTAAAGGTTTAGGATTTGATTTGATGAAATTTGTCACATCACTTGTCTATTCATTTTTGAAATTTCAAATTTTCTGCCAAGTAATGAATGGCGCTACAGGAATAGTTCTATTCTTGCAGCGCCAAGGATAATCATGTTTTTACATGTGCCAGCTCACCCTGAGCATGTCATAATTGCGCAGATCGTGATTAAAGGATCTGTATGCCTCTCCACTATCTCTTCTCGAGTTGATACTGCAATTCTAACCATCATATGTAAGGGATCGAGTTGTACCAGCCTGACCGACATCAAATCAAACATGTTTTGATATTATTAATAGAAAATATCACCTTCTATTCTAATGTATTAGGTATTTTGTGCAGAGATTGAATTGGAAACAAAAGAGAATTTTAGTTTCTAACAGTTCACAGGTTTTAAAATTCTCAGCATCAAACCCTGCAGATCTATTCACAGGACTATATCAGTAGCATGGCACCGAAGAAGAGTAGACATATTATTAGATTGGAACCAGAAGGCACGGAATTAATTGAAGCATACCCCCAAATGGCGCAGAGGTTTAAAGATGTAGGTTGGTTTGAGTTTCTCACAACCTTCCAAGGATACGATGAACAAATCTCAATGATTTTCGCACAAAACTTTGATGGCTTTGAAGTTGTAATTGGGAAATTATTGATGATGGTGAGTGAGCATTCAATTGAAAGAGCCTGTAAATTGCCAATTGGTGGAGAAAGGTGGTGGAAGAAATAGAATGTGGTTATGGAATTCGTGAATCAGTTCTTAATCCTAGAAAAAATAGAAGCCTAACTGGAAAAGGGAATTCCACATAGCTGGGTAAAGAAGGAATGCCATACTTCTTTGATGATCATCCATAGGTATATCACGTGCGAGGGTAGGTTTTAACTGGTTAATATTTACCATACCATACTGTTAATTCACATTAATGGGGATTACCCTCTCAATTTACCCTATTTCATACTTAAAAGTTTATCTAAAATGTCCAAGAGGGTGCAGTCTCATCCTGCTACAACTAAAGGCAATATGTTTCACCAAGATTTAATAAAGACATTGGTCATATCCTCTTTAAATGGAGTCCAAAGACCCTAGGATTGGCTAATCCAATCTTTAGGAAATTATTCACAACCAACTAAATCCAAAAAGGCCAAAGATAAGAAATCAGCTCAACATAAACAGATTGATACAGTCACAGAGTCCACAATTAAAGAAGGATCATCTGCAGCTAGGGTAACACGGGGGAGCAAAAGGAAGATGCAAACTCAATGAATCTCTAGAGATGCTCATGTAGGTAAAAGTCAGGAAGAAGCTACCACCGGTAAAGGTAAGAGATCAAAACTAGATGAAAACATTGATATATTTCTTGATACAGAGATAAAAATGGAAATTGATGTGGATGAAGATTATACTATGAACCCAATTCATTCACCATTCAAGCAGAAACAAAAATCCACAATTAAGAAAAGTACAAAGGGAAAAAAATAGAGGAAGAAGCCTACACTTGTGCCTAAGTACCCTAGGAGAAACTCCAATAGGGCTGTCAATAAATTCAAATTAAATTCTAAGGCCATGTTTGATCCATCTATTAAAAAAGAGGATCTTATAATCATTGAGGATAATTATGAAGATTCTAAAATAGGCATCAAGAAACAGATAGAGACACCTTCTTTGCATAGGAATAAGAAAGAAGCTGAAAGCTTGTAAAAGACACAAGAAAAAGAAAAACAAGTTGCTCAATATTCCAAGAGATCCATGACAAGAGAAACCACTAGATCCTTAAAATTTGAAGTTGTGTTTAGAGGTACAGGTGGGGTTTCTGATGACAAAGATTACCCTTCTGTAGATCCAGATCAGATTCCAAAGCTGCCAAAGACCAAAGATTTAGAAAGTACTGAAGATGAAGTTCGCAACCCTGAATTATCTTCTAGATACTAGATCATATTAAGAAAACCTCATGCAGCTATAGACCTAAACCAACCTGCACCTATAGAGGAATTCCTAGAGTTTAAAGTTAAAGTTAGAACTGAAAAGGAAAAGATCAAGGAGCTATAGGAAATGGTGAAACAATTAAATAAAGAAAAGGATCAGGTGGAGCAATGGAATGCCAGACAACAAGAGAAGATACATGATTTCAATAAAAAGAGAAGGGACCAAAAAACATTGCTAGAGGAGCTGCGAGAATCTAATTTCAGGTTATATTGGCACAATAGTTTGCTAATAACCAAACTGAAGAAGAGGACTACCAAAGATAGTGAAATCATTATACCATTATAGTTGTGAAGTTCCTTCATGCAATTTTGAAATTTTTTGATGCTATTACTCAGGGTGTAGAAGATGAACAATTTAATCTCTATATTTTGATCAAATGGATTTTTGATAGTTCGAATGAGTAACACAATCAAGATTGATTCCAAATTTTGTGGGATTTGTCAATTTTTTGTAAAACATATTTTGGGTTAAGCTGTTGAGATTTCTACTATATTGGCAATATAGGTGCTTGTTTGAGCTGATCCTCCTTGAAGAAAGGCATTGACCAGATTCTGCTGCTAACTAAATACTAGAAAATAGGATCTGTAGTCATACTCTATATAGTTTAAATAGATACAAAGAAGATTGTATTAGGGTCGAAAGGTTGGGCTTTCAGGGACCTGTTTTGAATATCTTTGTAAGACATTTTATTCCATATTGATACTTAATGGCAAAGACACGTTGATGGTCATATTTTCTCTCATTTCATGTTCTATTTCTTTTCTTGCTTGAAATCATTTTTTCAGTTGCAATGCATTGATTTCTTTATCTTAATTAATACAGTGAAGTTTTTGTTGTTATTGTTTATTATCGAGATTTTCTTTCAAGTACATGTTCTTGTTTCTAAATGACATTTTGAAATAAGAAATCTGTATGGGGTTGACAAATTGAATGCTCTCATATTTTCCTTTCATTATTTTCCTTATTTATCTGATCCATTTATGTGACTACCTTTAACTAAATCAATGGGATATCTCTTAACTTCTTTTTGAGTTCTGTTTTTACCTTGAACCCTTGAACTAGCTTTCAACCATCCTCAAAAACCAATTCATAAAACCCTTTAAATAACATTGCAATAACCTTGATGATGCCCTAGCTTGCCCTCTCGCAGTCAAGTGCAACTTTAGGCACTAATGGGTGTTTCATTCTTTCTATTTCAGTTGTAGGAAAATTCTATGAGTGTAGACACATCAAATGGATCTAAAATTGCATCATCATCATCCCATTAGAGACACTAGCAAGAGGACTGGACAATGCTAACAATAAATTAATTTATCATGAATTGGCTTAAACTCAACTAAACTTTAATTAAGCATTAAAACAGAATCAGGTCAAGGGACCATGACTAATTAGAAACTAAATCGTTGAAGTTGTCTTAACCTATATTATGTCTATATTGAGCTTGGACTATGAAGCTAAAGTGTTGGCATACAACGTAAAGATGAACCTAAATATGTATAGGAAAGACTTATTAGTGAAAGGTGATTTTCCTTTGGTTATTGATCAAGCCAAGGATTAGTGGAAGAATTAGAATTGGAAAATCAAAGGCTTTAGGGATACATGTAAAAACATTCGATGGGATTCATAAACAATGAGATTAATCATGCAAGGATGAAAATAAACAATATTGCTAATGAACTATCTAATAAATAAATTTTATTGTCATAATATTATACTCAACCACTTCATTCATAAATTTAACAAAAGGGACTTCATTATGTTGGAGTTACTTCACACACACCTAGGATTTCTTTTTCCTAAGGTTTTTCCTTGTTTATTAGTCATAATTAGTCATTAGCCAGTCTCCTATATTTTAGAGGATAATATTCCACCTGGAGAATATTCTCTTCAGTTGACACTTCAGTTTGACTAGTTGAGTTGAGTTTAGATGTTGCATTGGTTTTGTCACCATGAAACATTGGGATCATCACCATGCTTATTCGACCTTGCCTTGGGATCATCACCAAACTAGTGCATTAGCCTTGATTCCCTGATTTAACTCCTCACTACTCATTGTTTAGTTAGTTAACTGAAGACTAGTTGACTAGTTAACTCAACTAGGTGGCAGTTCACTCCCGTAACTGTCTGAGAGACTAGACTAGGTGGAAATTCACTCCCGTAACTACTGGTGTGTGTCCAGATCACTCCAAACCACCACTATGGCACATTAATTACTCATGCATCATATATCTATTGTAAATTATTCACTCTTTGAGTGCGGAATACGGTTAATGAGAATTCTTTCATTCTTTCTCACTTTCTTCTTCTTTCTCAAATTATCTCTGCAAATGTGTGTATTATTGTTTAGCTAGATCTATTATGTGCAAGTTCAACACATTTACACATTAAAGACTAGAAAATAATTAAGCACACTTATAATTAAGGATGCTAACAACATAGAGGTTAGATTGATCAACTAATTGCTTGTGTTATTGGATTAGAATGATATAATTAACTTATCTAGATAAATCATGATATTGAATCTTAAAAAAGAGCTATAATTGGTCAAGTAAGGGATGACACACTTAAAGATAATAGGAGGATAGGATGACCACTTCATACTTACAATTCTTTTCATACTAATAAATCTTTTCACACAGAAGAAGGAGGTATCATTATTATAAGGAGTTAAAAGAAGTCTTGGAAGGGTAATTTTGTTCAAGACATCACAATAACAGTTATGGAGGACAAGAATTGTCAACTCTAATTAACATATTTGGAGTCTAGATTATTTAGGTCTAGATTATTCATTTAACTTGCATATTTTTCCTTCGCATGTGGTACTATGCTAGTTGCTAATATAGTAATAGAAACAAGAAGAACATTAAGTGGTGTTGTCTAAACACCAATACTAGAGATGATGGAAATAATAGTTTTATCTCGAAAAAGAAAGAACGCAATCATAACGGACAAGGCAATGATAAGGAGCTTTGGAGAAATTCTAGCTTTAATGTAAAATGGAGTTGAAGAATTATGATAAAATCACCTCCACGTGTATTAAACCTATTAGATAACAAATTCATGGGCCTTATGCCACTAAGCAACAAAGCCTCCAATTGTTTTTACTTGGAAAAACACCTTTGGAGATTATTTCAATTACTTCACTAGGAAAGGAAGTTTTAAGTTGTTTCTTCTACGTTTTTGTTTTGGTTTTAGTTAAGAAAAAATATGTGGTAGAAGAAATCAATCTATACAATGACGATGTATGCTTTTGAATAAAACAAATTAGCATGAAAGAAAATAATTGACCCATTCAATTGCTTTTTGGCATAAAGGGATTTTCAAGAATATTATAAGAGGATTGTGAACTTGAAGATGTTCAAGATAAACATTCAACGGAAACATGTCAAACCCGACTATGTTCATTTTATTGATAATATTAGCAAAATGTTGTCAAGACAATTGAGTTTAATAAAAACATGTCAAACCAAACTATGTTCATTTTATTGATAATAGTAGCAAAATGTTTCAAGAGAATTTAGTTTAATTTTATGTGTCAAGGTTCCAAAGTGTTGTGTGGGTTCCTCTTCTAATTACAAATCACAATGTCCATCTTTACAAACTTATATAAGCTTTAAATTAATTGTTTAGTTTGGAATTTAGTTTAATATTATGTGTCAAGGTCCCAAAGTGTTATGTGGATTCCTCTTTTAATTACAAATCACAATGTCCACCTTTACAAACTTACATAAGCTTTAAATTAATTGTTTAGTTTAATATTATGTGTCAAGGTCCGAAAGTGTTGTGTGGATTCCTCTTTTAATTACAAATCACAATGTCCACCTTTACAAACTTACATAAGCTTTAAATTAATTGTTTAGTTTAATATTATGTGTCAAGGTCTCAAAGTGTTGTGTGGGTTCCTCTTTTAATTGCAAATCACAATGTCCATCTTTACAAACTAAAAAAAGTTTTAAATTAATTGTTCATCATGTTATAGAGGATATTTGAGTAAGAATCACAAACAATAGAATTAGTAATAACCATAGTTTATGGTAGACATTGCCTATTTAAAATCTCATCCCTTAAGACATTATGTTTTTTTGAGAACAACATTGCACCCTACCTATAATCTTGAATGACATGTTTTTTGGTAAGTAAGAAATTTGTATTACCTGCTAAAAACCTAAGAAATTATATGCATATTCTTCTTGAGCATGGGTTTCCAATAGTGGAAACCAACCCAAGATCAACCATATTGCAAAAACAAAACCTCCTTAGAGGAGCCTAAAAATTGTATATGGTCTAATGTTACTCTAGACATAAAACATACTTGTAACAAAACTATAAACAACAAGGTTAGAAAGGAATTTGAAACTAAGACACCATTACCACACACTCCAGAAAAAAAGTTGAGTTTAAGAGTTGAGCACAAAGGTTATAGGTAAAGCCATCCTCACAACCACCTTGGATATTGGGAAGGTAAGTGGCATGTTGCTCACTTCCCAAGTAGACTTGCATTAAACCCACAATAACACCCCATATGGGGGGATCTTGAATGCCAATAATTCAAGAAGAAATTATTTGTTTTCTATGATTACCTTACTAATATTAATGATCAAAAAATTGGTGAACAAAGCCACAATTTGGTTTTGGATAACAATATGATACCCAAAAGAGAGATTTCATTGATAGTTATGCCCACTTTTAGTAGTTTTTCACTTTCTTATGCATTTCCTTCTTACTTTCACATACAATACAAGCTCTAAGTGGGTCTTACACTTTTTTTTTTTTCAATATTATGCATTGCCCCCTCTTTCTTTGTAGAACTATCCATTCTTCCATAAATATCTCCACGAGTTGGGTATTGTTATTGCACAAATTCTAGGTTGGGAAAATCCCGACCCAATCCACAAGATGGACAGAACTATGGGAGTACCTACCCACTGTCACCTTAGATAGGTACTCCAATCACTTTAAAGATGAGTGAATCACCTCAAGGGGTGAATCCTGATGACCCTAGGGGGAATGTGACGAAAGATGGAGAAATAATGAGATGAACCACTTAGGTCAATGATGGGAAAAATAAGAGGTCTTGGAAGTGAGTCTTGATGATGGTAAATGGTTTCCAAAGGCTAGGTACTTGCACCAAAGTGTTACACATGCCCGAGATAAGACAAACAATCAAGATACAAGCCCAAAAATGAAGCAGACAAGAAATAAAAGCTTGTGGTCTTATATTGCAACAGTAAAAAAGAATATATATCAGCAAGAATAAGAGCTTGTTACTGCATATTTAACCAACAAAATTACCAAATAGTTATTGGACACTGAAGTATTAAAACTAGATAATTTTCCAATATTTAAGCATGAACTTTGACGATGAATTAGGGCTACTAGATGAAGTTGTTAGCAAAGTATTATGGAATCCTAATGGTTGTAGCAAAATATTGCTACAAAAACAATATTCCACCACCAGAAATCACAAGTAAACCACCTAAAATATGCATAATGATTAATAGAATAGTGTGGAAGCTTCTTAGCAATTTCAGACATTTGAAGAGTGAGTAAGAGAAAGAAATTTAAATGAATTTGTTGCAGCCATAATGGTTGTAGCATAAGTTTGTAACAACAACAAGATATCATTGACCAATCAAAATGCCCTAGTGGCTCAAGAAATCTATTAAGGAAAAGAATTGATTCCACTTTGAACAAATTCAATATCTTGTAAATTCATGCATTCCAATGCAAGTAATTTGTTTCTCCAATGCAAAAAAAAAAAAAAACGATTAGTGCCTTGCCAATGGGTTATG
>JASDQU010735168.1:0-15278 GCA_032191745.1 Picea mariana
GTCCACACCAATCTTTAATAATATAGTTGGATTTTTTCATTGTCTCTTCTAAATGACTACTTAAAACCTTGGCCAAAAACCCTCACAATCTAATCACACTAATGAAATTTGAGAACTTACTTTTATTTCAAACCCCTCACATCTATAAATTTCCAAATGGAAGGTCATACATGTTGATTAATTATAATGTGTTATTTTTTTAATGCTATTTCCATTATCATTTACTGTGGAATTCCTCTTGGTTTAGAGCTCCTCTTGAAGTATAGCTGGCTCCAGTTAGACTATCGCTGCTACTCTGAGATTGTCTCGTATGTCTGAATAGAAGCAAAGTGATTATTTCTCATGAGTCAAATATTCAGCGCTTATATCAGCCTTAATCTCATGCCCAGTGCAACGCACTCAGTCCTGCCTTTTGCTTCTCCACAACCCCTTGTTTTGAAATGACAAATACTTTCCACTAAAGTCACTTTTTTTAACCAAATCATAATGGCCAAAATCGTGTGCACTTAAATTTTCATTTCCTTTAATTGAGGACGAGCATGACAATATTATTTTGAAATAATGGCCAAAATCGTGTGCACTTAAATTTTCATTTCCTTTAATTGAGGACGAGCATGACAATATTATTTTGAAATGGCAAAGTACTGTCATTAAAGGCACCTTGTATCACCAAACCATAATGGCCAAGATCTCGTGCACTCATAATGCACAAACTTTTGTCACTTTTGGCTCAATGGCTTGTAGGGAACAATTTGTTGCATCTTTATAGGTGATTTTTCTAAGAATTATGTCAAGGAGACTATTTGATTTCATTGGATGCATGATACTTTGTTTAGAATTATTTGTATTGTATTTTTGATAGGTTTCTACCCTATGTTTTATCGAAACTTAATTTTTTTTTTTATAGGTTTCTACCCTATGTTTTATGGAAACTTAATTCTTATTACACATTTTTGCATTTTTAATAAATAAAATCTTTACTGAAAACAATTTAAGCACCTCTCCAAAGTGCAAAGTGAAGATACTCAACAATTTCAAATGTAAACTTAAAAGTGTAGAACTTCAATCTCAAATGTAAACTTAAAAATGTAGAATTCTTAGATTGATAAGAAGGTGTTTCTTTGAGTGAAACAAAGATAAGTTCATTAAAGTTAGGAAAGTGGAGGAAGTTAGTACTAAGGTATTGTGGACCTTTTAAGGTCTTGTAGAAGATTGGTATAGTGGCTTAAAAACAAGATTTATCACCACATTTAGTGGTTCATGATATATTTAATGTATTTTTGCTTAAATGATACATACTTGACTCTAGTCATGTTTTGGACTATGATGATTTTCAAATGGAGGACAAGTGAGTTCCACATAGAGCCTCTAGAGATTGTGGATATTACAACATCATTTATGCAATAGAGTTATAAAATGGGAAAAAATTAGATGGAGACAATTCACATAGGCTAATGGCACTGGGGACTTAGCTTATAAGATGAGGGTACTCTACCCTTATATGCTTATTGGTGATTATCTCTTAGGATCTAGCTTCTTTGAGGGGGGAAGGATTTGTAGCACCCCACTGCTGGATTTGTTGGATTTAGCATATTCTATGACTTATCATTCTCTACTATATTTTTCTTTTTAGGATGAGGATGTTTAATGTTAATCTTTATATGGCATTTATTGTAATGATATTACTTGGGTGAATTGTTTTTCATCCATAGAGGCGATCACTAGGATCTCATAACATGGGTGTCATTATGTGATTTTTATTTATGAGTTAGTAATATGGTGTGATGATTACTCATGAGGTGAAATGACAAATAATTTGATTTCCTAGCTTTGAGACCTACACTGACCAAGGTCAGATATCAAAATTACCCCAACACTTATTGTTAGACATTCATTTTTATTGTGGCTAACAGTGATAAACCACAGGTTATAAAGTTAAATGTTCTCAGGAGGAGCAACGACATTGGTCAATTGTTAAGACCAACATAAATGATTCAATTATTAGATCTTGGGAATAATGCATACTTACGGAGGATAACCTTCATGAAGACTAGTTTCATGGACCTAAAGTAACTATAGGGTAACTATGTAGGAGATTTTATTTTTTTAATCAATGTAATTATTTAGTGTCGTTAAGTAGTTTTAGGGATTCTAGACTCTAGTGGCTACTGATGGGATCTTGAGTGTAGGCTACCATGGGACCTAAAATAAAACCCTAACACTAACTAATTTTTTATCATATTTATGAGAGGTGACTAACTCCTAGCGGGTTGGACTTATTGAGGAGAATATTGGATAATTGTCCTAGCTTCCTTTGCTTATTATTACATTAGGTTGTACACTCGATTTATGTCCATAGTTTATGATTGGTAGGTAGATGAGGTAGGAAAGTACCATAGCATACAAGTCAAAGGTACCCTTCCCTATTCCTAGTTATGTGTGGGAGTACCACTTCCATAGGCAAGCAACAAGGATAATTTTAAGGATGGAAAGGTATCTCAAAATGTAGAAACCTTGGAGAATATTACTACTCCTTAATATACAATCTGTAAAATGTTTGGCGATATGTTTGTAAAAATGTTCAAATTTCTAAGGATTTTATACAGTTTATATAAAATTTGGGCTATTTTTAAGGTAAAATAATTGTATTCTATACAATTTGAGTGAATCACTTTTAGAAAAAATGGAAATTGGTGAATCATTTTTTTCAAAAAAGCAAGGAAAAATAGCCCATAAGATATATATAGCCCCCAAAATTTTCCTTGGCGTGAATTGATGATTGTTGTTGACGTCGAACACAAAGGAAACCACTTAGTCAACGACCAATGATTGTTTTTCATCTGTTCAGTACAAGGTTACCTATCAATGATGAAAATAGGCCCCAAGGTGCAACTCTAGGTCAGACTCTCAGAGCAATGTGTCGGAGTTGATAAGAGCGGACCCGCGAGCAAGAAGTCAACGGGGACCTTATATACTAGCACGAGTGAGAAAAAAAGATACTCGTGATGATGAGACATACTTGATTGACATAGGAAGGACGACTTGAAAGGTCAAGGAATTGCTACAAAATGGTTGACTCGGGCTAAAACTTCCCTTGAACAAAAGCACAACACATTATGTGACTTAGGCAGAATGGATTATAAACTGGGATACATTTGTGATACACGAGGCATCCAAAAAAGATCCATATGGTTGGAAGAATAACCAACCAGAGGAGATATTGTGCTCAACAAAGAGAGAAGTATCCTAAATCCATACTAAACCCAAAATATTGAGACATTGACTCAAAAATTGTTCTTTCCTCAAGGGAGACAAGACTGTTGCCAACAAAAGAGATAAACACTTTCCCCTTTATTTTTAGTTTTTTTTTTTTTCATATTACTAAATCTGGAAAAGGAATAAAAGACTGTTATAATGGAGGAAACAATTGTCGTGGGAAAGCAAACTAGTTCCAAAGTGCAAGGAACATACCTATGCTCAATGCAAGAAAGCATGTGCAGGATAAGGACACTCAGGGGATGTTTCCTCCCAGGTTAAGGTGTCGAGTTGCAAAGGCATAAAATGCAAGGATAGCAACTGGTAGGAATACATAAGAAAATATTTCAACAATAGCAAGTTGAAGCCGACATTAGTCCTATAAGCACGAGCAATTAATATGCAATGAAATTACAACTCAACAAAAGTTTGGAAGCCCTGTTGGTGAAATAGCCAGAAATAGATTGAGAGGAAGTCATGAGGCCACAATGCAAGGACATGGTAGGACTAAAGAGGGATTCCTAGCCTATGGAAAATATTATAGCATAAGTGTCAAAATTGCAAGTGAGGTACAAACTAGGACACCCATGGAGAGGTAAGATCTATGTAACGACACCTTTAAAGTAGCTTGAAGGTATGATGTTGAAAATGAATGGGGTGGAACCTATGTCAGATATGTGAATGATAGAGAGAAACAGATTGTGTAGGAGGAACTGACCCTACCCTACATGCCAGTAAGAAACAAAATACCTACTGAAGAATCTAAAAAAGGTTTTGATATAAGTATCAACACATGGTAGTGATCTGGATTTATGAGCGGAATGAAATGAATAACATACTAAAAAAAATAACACAAAGATATAGAGAACAATAACAAATATCCAATGAAAATTCTATTGAATAAATAAAATAGGTTGAAACTGTAAAATTGCATAACTAAAAACCACTTTCTCTAATGGTAGTAGTTATCTCTGAGAAGAGATGTGTTTTCTACGTGGATTTTTCTAAGTAGAATGATTACAATGAGGCTCCATAGGATTTTTTAACATTACTCATGAGCCAAAACACTAGACATCCAAAAACCCAACCCTAGGAGATGAAACGCCAAAAGTTATGTGGACCCCAATGGGTAAGTTGGTACCTCAACTTTCTAGGGTCATATCTTTTGCATAAGACCTTCGTTTTAGGCGTGTGATAGCCCGTTGGAAAGGTCTTTTCAAGAAATACACATTATGCCATCAAAATTTGACTCCATCTACAATTTGATTATGGCAAGCCAAAAAAGAGTTGTTTAGGGCCCCAAAATAGCCCTTGAAGTACATAAAGATGTATTGACATGAAAACTTCCAAACTAAGCCAATTGGATTAGGTGGGAGGCCACCAATATCCACCTAGAAGTTGTGTAGGGATTCAGATAGCCCCAAAAGTGTAGAACCCACAATTACAAAGAATTACATAAGAATGCTTTGAACTAAAAACTGTCAAGAGGAGTCAATTGGAATAGGTGGGTGGCCACCAATATCCATCTGGATCATTCCTCCCCCCTTAGGAAGAAATGGTCTCCATTGTGTTGATTTCTCCCATTAGGTGAGGAGATTTCTATTGAATTTGGCTCTGAGTGAGGCACTTACCTTGGTGTAGGACCTACCTTGCCTTGAGAACCTAATAAAGTTGGATCCTCTACTGGTGAGTTCCCTTGACCTGTGTGTCCACTATATGATTAGTGGATGTCTGTTCCATACAATCAGGGTTGAGATCTATTGGTTCCAACTGTTTTATTGTCTCTGAGATGTCCAATAATGGTGGAAAATATGAACAGAGAAGATCCACATTGAACACTGGGTGCAAGCCAAGGAAATGGGAAGTCTTGAGCTCAAAAGAATTGTAACCCATAGACTTGGTGATAGTGTAAGGCCCATAGCAAAGTGGACAAAGCTTCCAATGGGGCCCTGTAAGGCATTCTTTCTGCAAATGTAACCAAACCTTGTCTCCCACCTGAAACTTGTGCAATACTCAGTGTATATCATGGCGCTACTTGTACTTAGCATTGTCTTTCTACAAATTCTCATGGACCTATTGGCAGATGTGTTGAATCCGCTCAATGAATCTAGTGGCTTATTCGGTGTCAGACTAAACATGGGAAGAATTTTTCTGTGTGGTTGCAAGAGGTAGTGTAACATCAATGGGACCCAAGGGTTGGAATCCCAGCCCCACATGAAAGGGGCTATGGCCAGTGGAGTTATGGAGAACCGTGTTATAGTTGTGTTGAACATAGGTAAGACTCTCATCCCATGTATGTAGATGCTTAGAGTTATACATGCGCAGGATGTGCACAATCATTTGATTGACGACCTTTGTTTGGCCATTGGTTTGAGGGTGGAAGGAAGTGGATTTAGTGAGCTTGGTGTCCAACAGTGACTAGAGACTCGACCAAAATGTGTTGAGGAACTTGTTGTCCTGATCGGAGATGACAATCTATGGTATCCCAAAATGGATCCACACTCGTTTGAAGAAGAGCTTGATAGTATTTGTCATTGTGATTCTCTTCTTGCAGACTATGAGAATGGTCATCTTCGAAAACCGATCAACCACCACAAATACACAATCATTTCCTTTCTTGGTGGACGGAAGGCCAGACATGTAATCCATAGAGATGGATTCCCAAGGCCTCTTGAGAGTAGGAAGAGGGGTGTATAATCCTTGCTTCTTGATGGATAGCTTGGAAATGGCACAAGCAGTGCAAGATCTGATATACTTGCTGACGTCTTGTCGAAGTTTGGCCAATAAAAATCATTTTGTAGAATGACCACAATTTTATCCACGCCAAAATGTCCTACCATTTGACACTAGTGAGCCTCCAAAATATACTTTTGACACTCTCTTGTAGGAACAAAGAGATGTCCCAGATGGCATAACAGTCCATCCTAAACGTGAAAATCAGTGACATTTGTGCATGCACCCAAGAGCGGATAGGTGGTGGTGAAGTCAGGATCTTGCTAATAAATTTGGGGCCACTTAGATGCCTCATTCCCACAGAAATGGATCACAGTGGTGAGTGCATCAATGGTAGATCGACCGAGGTATTCAAAGACACGATTTGTGCTCCTTGTCTTATACTTTATTTTGAGATGGAACTGTTGTAGGTATGTGGACCACTTTTGATGGCAGACATTCTGCAACTTCCCTTGTGTTTGTATGAACTGCAGAGGCTTTTGATCAGTGTGGATGACTGTCTCCTTTCCCAGAATGTAATGATTCCATTGACGACAAGCTTGCATAATGGAATACATTTCATTTTCATAGTTGGGGTATTTATGGATGGTATTTGAGAGTTTCTCACTATGGTATGCTATTGGATGACCGTGTTGAGTGATAACTATGCCTACAAAATAGTCGGATGAATCAGTCTCAATCTCAAACAGTTGTTGAAAATCGGGTAAGGAGAGTACTGGAGTTGAGCATAAGTGATGCTTAAAATCATCAAATGCTCATTGGTGTGCCTTCCCCCATGCAAAATTTTACATGCCACCACCCTTGGTCACTTGGTTGAGGGCCCATGCAATATGGGAGAATCCCAACATGAACCATCGATAGAAGTTGGTAAATCCCAAGAAGCTTTGAAACTCGATTACTCTTTTCAGAGTTGGCCAATCACATATGACTTGGATCTTAGATGGATCCACATGTATCCCATTCTCATCAACAATGTAGCCCAAGTATTGGACCTTTTTCATGACAAAGGAGCATTTTTCCAAGTTGGCATATAGCTTATGCTACCACATAGTGATCAAAACCTGTTGAATATGTTGCATGTGCTCCTCCCAAGTTCTGTTGAAGATGAGGATGTCATCCAGATATACCACCAAAAAAGACTTGGTGAAGGGTCTCAATACATCATCCATCAACATCATGAAGGTGGTTGGTGTATTTTTTAATCCAAAGGGCATGACCAACCATTTGAAGAGACCTTCCTTAGATTTGAAAGTTGTCTTCCATACATCAATCGGTTCGATGGGAACCTGGTGTTCTCTAGAATTTAGGTCATTCTTGTTGAATAAATTTTCCCCCTTGAGTTGGTCAATATGGTCATCAATTTGGGTAATTGTGTACAATTCCTGACTGTGATTTTTTTTAATGCTCTGTAATTAATGCAGAGCCACTAGGTTCCGCAAGGGGAGGAGTTGGGCTTGATGTGCCCCTTTTGAATCATCTCTTGGATCTTACACTTGATTTATTCATTTTCCATCAGCAAGTGACAATAGATTGGTCCATTAAGCATAGGTGCACTAGGGGTTAGATCAATTGGATGCCTGACTTGACAGTGCATTGGTATCCCGATGGGTGAGGAGAAGATGTCTATGTACTTTTCCATGATCTCGTCCACCTGCTTATGCTGCAAAGAGAGGATCTGTGTAGAGGACATGGATGTGGCGGTGACCTTCTGCTTACTGTGAACAAGGATCACAATCAAGACGAACTTCCCAATATGTGAAATGACCTTACTACATTGCTTAATAGAGATTAAAGAAATAGCGGTAGGCGACACTACCTCTGGTATCTTGTACAACTGTCGACCCAAAGTAGTAATAACACTGCGGGGTCTAGACTCATACACATCATGTCACTTCCACAAATATGGTTGTCCTAAAAGAACATCACAAACTTCAAGCGGAGAAATATCACACAATACCTTTTCTTTGAAGGGCTTGATGTTGCAGGGAAGACGACATTGTTGGTTGATGTGGAGATATATTCCTTTGTGAAGCCAGCCTATGGTGTAGGGTTGTGGGTGCGGTGTCATCAGCAGTTCCAACCACTTTATGACCTCTGCTGAGATCAAGTTCTTTTGACTGCCGCTATTGACAATGAAATGAAGTGGAGCTCTCTTTACCCACAATTGTGAGTGACAAAGACGTTCCCCTTCCTCTGGTGTTTTTGGTTCGCTTGGCTGGACTTTGGTGGTTTCTATAGTAGTGTTGGGTTCAGCATTGATAATTCGCTTCCCTCCTTCTAGATTTGATTCAAATTCTGAATCTACCTCTGACTCGGAAGATTTCAGCTCGACCACCAGTGACTTCTTGGAGCAACATTCTTCAGTGTTGTACTAATGGATTTTATGGTATTCACACCACTTTCTCATGTCCTTCTTTGAATTCTCATTACCCTTCTTGTGGTGTGGCTTGGACCAATTTTCCTAAGAGTGACCATCTTTTCTTTGTCCCTTTTTTTGTGGGTTGGGGCCACTTTTTCCTTGCTTTGGTTGTGAAGAGTTTCCAGATCCAAACTCTTACCTCTTCTGCTTAAATTTCTGCTCGATCTTGATAGCATATCTATAAGCCACACCTAATGATGTCATGTCCATAAAATCCATTTCTATTTGAATGTATCTATGCAAAAAATTGCAGTATTTGATCACCATATGTCATTTAGACTCTTTGATACCCAATTTGGTGCACAGGGTATGGAAAATATTGGTGAAATATGGTACTATCTGGTCCCTTTCCCGATGTAGCGAGGTTCATCTTGTGTACTAGTCCTCGTAGCTTCCAACAGGGTAGTATTGTTATTTAATGGCATCCCTGAAGGAATCCCATGTGGAGGAAACCAAAAAATATTGTAGATTCATTTATGGCCCTTCAATCTGAGTAAGTATCCGACCAATCCTTAACATGGGGGATGACATTGAGGAGTGAAAAAGTAATCTTTTCCTTGTCGGAAAAATTGTGGACCAAAAAATACCCTTCGAGCAGATTCTGCCATTTATCTACAACATCTGCATCTATCATTCCTTAAAATAATGGAATATCAAAATTTACTTGTACCTTGAAGGGGTTGCATGGCCTCTTGATGAATATGTGTCTCGTGTGGGTAGTCGCTAAAGGATCTGTGAAAATTTTTCCATCATTTCATTTATTTGTTGTGCAAGGGATTCCTCGAGAAAAAATTTAAAAGGATCTCCTACTCCATCATCTTTCTTCTCATCCCCCATGGGATTTTGTTGGGCTTGGAATTATCAATCTTGCAAAGGCTCGACTGGTTTGAGTCCCAACTTCTTGTACCAAGATCTTGTTGGGGACATGCACGAAGAAACATAAATGAAGAGTAAAACTGGCTCTAATACCACTGATATGAATTTATGAGCGGAACAAAATGAATAATAGAATGAATACAATAACACAAAGATACAAAGAATAAAAACATATATCCAGTTGACAATAACTTCTATTGAATAAATAAAATAGGTTGAAACTGTAAAACTACATAACTGAAAACAACTTGCTCGAATGGTGGTAGCTATCTCTGACAAGAGATATGGCTACTACACGCATTCGTCTTAGAAGAATGATTAAAATGAGGCTCTAGAGGCCTTGTTAACATTACTCATGAATTCCAAAACCCTATACATCCAAAAACCTAACCCTAGGAGATGAAACACTAAAAGGTATGTGGGCCCCAATGGGTAAGTTGGTACCTCAACTTCCCAAGGTGGTAAATTTTGCATAGGACCTTTGTTTTAGGTGTGTGATAGTCTGTTGGAAAGGTCATTTCGAGAACTACACATTATGCCATCAAGATTTGACTTTTTCTACAGTTTGACTACGGAAAGACAAAAAAACATTGTTTAGGGCCCCAAAATAACCCTAGAAGTATAGAAAGATGTACTGAAATGAAAAATTCCAACATAAGGTAGTTGGATTAGGTGGGCGGCCACCAATCTCAACCTGGAAGACTTGTAGGGATTCATACAACCCCGAAAGTGTAGAACCCATAATTACAAATAATTATAGAAGAGCGTGTTGAACTAAAAACTGTCAAAAGGAGCCAGTTGGAATAGGTGGGTGGCCACCAATATCCACTTGGATTAGGTAGGGAGATTCATGTAGGTAATTTCCAGAAAATGATTGAGAATAAGATATGAGGCTTCAATGCAAAGTCATGGTGAGGATAAAAGGTACTCCCCAGCCTAAAAGAAAACTTGCAGCAAAGGTGCTAGAATACAAAGAAGTTCTAAACTAGGACACCCATGGAAGGTAGGATCTACCACATGAATTATGACACTTCTAAACAACATAGAAGGTTTCACGTCACAACTCTATGGAGTCAATCATAAGAAAAAATGAAACAAGAAACAAATAATTCAAAAATGCATGGAGGGAAAAGTCTAACCTATATGCCAGTTTTGAGATCATTACTTATCAGAATGGATCAACATGGAACTAAAAGTTACCAAAGAAAATGTCTCCAAAGTATTGTATATAAGACCAAAAACACTTACCTAGAAGTTAATAATTCCAATATAGAAACCTCAAATATATTGGAATTCCCTCTTGTTCAGAAGGTATTGAACTAGAAATTCTAAAGACATAGTCAAAATATGCATTACTCCCTGAAAGGAGAGTGGGATCGACCAAATATTGTGTCAGCTCGGCCACTTTGGAAGACTGGTCACTCTCCAAGAGAAGAGTGGGATCGACTGAAGATTCCATCGACACGACTACTTCCTCAACCACTGGTTGAATAAGATGTGAGACAACATGGTAAAGAGATGCACCACCCCCCAAAACAAGAGTGGTATCAAACGAAGATTGCATCGGCAAGGCCACTTCATCAACCAATGATTGAGTAGATTGTTGGGAAACTGAATATGACTTAGAACTATAAGGGCCTTCAAACAAGGACCACACTCTTCTTACCACCATAGTAGTAGGGCACACATGAGTAAGGTGGTCTCCTTTACAAAGATTATAAGGGAGCTTGAGATTTCATCCCATTTATCTAGTATTCTTAGTCGTGTCAATGCCCCCAACATGACTTACAATGGCTGGTGGGTTTCCCCAAACATGACTTGTAGTGGCTAAGTGTTGATCTCCAACTTGACTTGCAAAGGTTGGTGACATTTTCCCGGTATGACTAGTAGTGACTAGACTCCTTCCCCCTACATGATTGTAGCGGCTAGTTTCTTTTCTTCAAAATGAGTCACATAGGTTGTTGAAAGGTATCCAACATGATCGACATAGGTTGGTAAACTAATTCTAGTATGACTCATAGTTACTGTACTTTTTCTTCCAGAGTTATTCATGGTGGTTGGTTTCTTTCCCCCAACATGACTAGCAGAGGTCGAGTGCAGGTCTCCAACATGACTAGGAGAGGTCAGGTGTAGGTCTCTAACATGACTAGCCGAGGTTGGTGACTTCTTCTTCTTACTCTTCCTCTTCCTATTCCTTTTATACTTCTGGTTACTAGTACCAAAAATTTCACCATAAGAGGGAGAAAAATAAGGAGAATACTTCACTGGTGTAGAAGATAAAGGATCAACATCCATTCGATTCCCATGAAATAAAGTTCTTAACTAAGAATTATCAAGAGCATTTTATACATTTAGAGTGTTCCAAAACCAAACCGGTAGTCCTACATTCAACACAATAATGTTCAAAGTGGCCATCAGGGGGAACCAACTTTTCCAAAGAAAGGAAAAGCACAAGAATCCCCTTGGGTAGGGGTCCCTTGGTTGGTATCCTACATAAATTTGGAAATAAATTTATTATGCACAGGTTCATCCCTCGCTAAATTGTTCATGTCCATAAAAGCCTGATGTACTTAATTTGGTGAACCAATTGTATAAAAACCCACACCTTCTAGGAGGCGGATCCACAATTTTAAGAGAAAGAACTATGGTCCTTCCCAACCAGCAGAGCAGTTGGTCAACCATCCTAAATCAATGATCCAAAAGTAGTGGCATTGAAACAAACTAATTACAACTACACAAAGCAACACTCTAATATAAATCCCTAAGAGAAACATCGCAAGAAAACATCTTTCCCAAAATCCCAAGTGGATAAGGTCCTGAGTCCAAAGAAACAAAAAAGTGAAATGGACCTTCAAAAAAAAGGCACAGGTTGATTAATTCCTATGGACCAATGAATGAAGGAGTGATAAGAAGTTATCTCAACCTCCACTGACCATCCTTATCTAGTGCAAGTACCCACGCTTCACAGGGCATCCTCCAGTAGTACTGAAAAGTGTGATACAAAATCTTCCCCAGGTACCACGACAAACCTCCACAGTCACCTATGAGATCCGTAGGGAAAGAAACTAAGGTCACCAACTCATAGTCAATGTCTAGGGGTACATTCAACAACTAGGATCGAATGTATGGGTAGGGTAACAAATCCTTAAGCTTTGAAAGCACCACCTCTCATGGAGGTAAAGGAACTAGTGAAACCACCAATATTCAATCTCTCCACTATGCTTAGTTAATATTTGGAGGGGAATGCCTTTGGCTCACCTTTGTGTGAAATCATGTTTAGCTCATGTGTTAGAGGAGTCTCCCGACTATACTTATACAAAAATTGGATTTGAGACTCTCCCTAAATTAGAATCCTATTTTTTGTTTGCAGACTTAGAGAGTTATCTCTCCAATCCTAATCCAAGGCCCTAACCCTAAACTTGTTTTTTTATGGATTGAAAATGATGTTGTTTGAGACTCTTACAAAAATGAAACCTATAAGAACACTAGAAAATAAATCTTTACTCTAATTCCTCAAATGAAAAAGAGTTCCAAAAATAAAATTAACAATCCTTCAAACCTTTAAATGTAAATGTGTTCTTTCTAATGCAAGAAGACAATGAAACCGTATGATAAAAGAAAAAGAACAAAACTAAGGATGTTCTTCTCTTTTTTTTTGAAATGATTTTAAGGTGAGAAGAAAACAAAATCCTAGGATAACAAAAAAAAAATTCAAATAATAATGAAAAACAATGCAAAGAAAGAAAGAGACCTAAGTCGTAGAAAACTAGGTTTTTTCATTTTCTTTCTATCAAAGAAAAACTAACAAAAGATGTTAAAATAAACTGTAGGATGCATGATTCCTAGGCCCTCCTGGACACTAGGGGGGAATAATTTTAAATAAAAATTATTTCTCTTTAAAATGCAAGCTAAAAATAATCTGAGAACACTGGGAAACCAAGAGCTAGATTTTTTGTGTGATTTAGAAGTTTTCAAGGACTTGAGGAAGAAAAAAGAAACAAGAAATAAACCCAAGAGGCTCAACCAAAAATGACAAAAAACCAACACCTTCTATATGAGAGAGCCTTTTAAAAAACCAAAATCTTACACAAGTCTGTGACTATGTATATTAGGACCCATTGATATCTGCGGGTCATACATTGGAAACTCGCAGATGTCCACGGGTTATAAAGGAACAACTCGCGGATGGGATCATAATTTTAGAAAAAATTAAAATCCACTCAAGAAGGGGGGCTTCCAAAAACTTGATAAAAAAAATTAAAGGCTAATTCTTTACAAAGAAAATACAAAAAACACATAAAATCACAACAACAAGAGAAAAACAAGAAACCCTAATATTGACCCAAACTAGGAACAAGTCCCCAATATGGTCTCCAATTTTGTTACAATATTTTTCCCCCACGACTTTGGGTCATGTCACAGTAGAGATTGACCATATAAAATAAAAAACACTAACCCACACACAAGACTTGTAATTAAATAACTATTTCATCAGAGAGGGGAAAAATTTTCACACCTTATATCCTTATGTTTGGCGTTGTTCCCTGATCTTGACCTTGGTACTTCTCTTGACTCCTTCTTGAGTTTACCTGCAAAAGAATATCAAGAAAGTGCGACAAAAGGGTAGTTATAGCATAAAAGCATACAAGTAACTAATAGATATATTCAATATGAAGAGAAAGTATCCATACACAAACAAATTGAATAAATACTACGGGGGAAACAAAACTCTTTATTAGCAACGGTAAAATAAGTGGTTACAACCTGACTCCAACCACCGACACTGCCTCAAAGCCAACTTCCCAGTTTATTCCAAAAGGTCCTTCAAGCATCACTCAACAAGATTGGATTCCTTGGATGACCCAATAAGGTTAGGAACACACCTTATGGTCATATAACAAAAATAAAGGAATGTTGGAAGAAGGGTTTGAGGTCAAGGGGATGCTACTTAGAGGATGAAGGGGAGTAGGGAGACTTGCAATTTATTCAACATAAATTTGTACTTAGGTTTTCCTCCTCATCCATGCCCCAAAAGGTGCCTTTACAACATCCTCAAGAAGTTAAGGAGGTTGAATTCTATTTTTTATGGGTTCGGGGAGGTTAGGAAATGAGCCCAAGCAAAATCCTCACCCGAAAAATATGGAATTATTTTATTTTTAATATTTTTTAAGAGAATACACAAGTTGTACACTAGAAAGGCGTGAATTTCGGTGTGTTGCACAAAGGTGACCCACAGATATAAGCAAAATCATTGTTTTTAAAGTGATTTTGATGATGAAACTTGGGATTTAAACTTGCAATCTAGGGACAAGGACTAAGCCATCTCACAATGCAAATGGTGTGGGAAAATGTGGTATAACAATATCTATATGGAAAGGTGGTTATAGTAATAACTACATGTTATTTATATGTGAGATAACAGAAGATGAAGAAGAAACTAGTTTTCTACGAAAATGTATGCAAAAATATTAGCGATATGAACTATAATGACACAATATACTTCGAACGAACGAGTTATTTTTTTTAATTAATGAAAAAAGTAACAAAGTAGTTGCAATTTATACCTGCTCAATGCAGTGTTTCCCTATCGAAAGAGATCCTAGATTCCTCCACCCAAGCTCCTTGATCCAGATGGATATCGGTGGCCACCCACCTTTCCAACTGGCTCAAAACAGTTTTCTGACATTTTTGGCAATTTACTATTTTTAGCAGTTTTTCGGGTCTTGAACTTCGGGAGCCATTTTGAGGCCCTAAACGACGCTTTTTGGGGTATGTTGCGGTAGCAAAATTTCATGATGAAATTTTGTCAAAATGTTGTAGTCCTCGGATAGATATTTCTAATGAGGTATTATATGCCTAAAACGGAGATCGTATGCAAAAGTTACGACCCCGGGAAGTTGATGTACTAACTTACCCAAACGGGGCCCACATGACTCTTGGCGCTTCATCTCCTAGGGTTAGGTTTTTGGATGTCTAGGACTTTTGGCATTCCTGT